>LPNX010293831.1:0-34270 GCA_001517045.1 Pseudotsuga menziesii
AACTTTTCAATTTTTTTTTTACATAAACTCAACATGTCACTATATAAAATGTGCATAATCATATTCAATAATGAACTTTAAAACATCTTCTAGACTTTCTCTCTGACTAAAACATCCTTAAATTTGCTTTATCACAGAGGATTATAAATGTGTAATCCAGGTGTTAACACAGTCCCTCTCCCCTCATGTTGTAAAGGGTGCTAGCTCAATGGAAGAGCACCTGCATTCCAAGCAGGACGATGGTGGTTCGATTTCTCCGTGCCCTAACATAAATTAAGACATGATTTAAATCTTATTGATAATATAAATATTGTAAGATATCTATATTTTCAATAAAAATATGCTCTTTTCAATTAAACACATTGTTCAAATACTTCATAAATAAATAATGAACACTTGCAATAATTAGTTAAGTTGGTTTTCCCCCTTTCCTCTTGTATATTAAAAAAATCAAACTCTACGCACTAATGCTATTCTATTTCATAATTAATTTTGATTGTTAAAATAAATAATATTAATAAATAAGGGAGGCTTTACTAACATCAATATCATTAAATAAATTTATCGGTAAGAAATTTCTCACGTTAATCTATAATTCATAAAGTAAACATTCATCAACTTAGTTTTTAATACACTACCACTACCACTACCAACAACAATAATAATAAATTATGTTGCTATTTGAATTCATAATTTATTTTAATCATTACAAGGTTAAAACTTAGACTTTAAAGTCATAAAATATTTTCCTGTATTGATAATAAATGGTGTGAACTTCCAAAAATAAAACAACATACTCAACAAAGACACAAATAATTACTACGACAATATTTCTAATTGTTGTAGTAACAAATACAATGTTAGTATTCTGTCATAAAATAATTTAATCAACTTAACATTAAATACAAACTATAAATAATATTACTAGACAATATGTAAGGATTCAAAGTCTATGACTTTCCTCATCTTGAAAGAACTCAATCTAGCGGAAGTTCTAAATTCTAGATCCACTAAATAATTACAAATTTAATGAAATATGTGTTATGAGTTAAAAGCACTGGATCACTAGATCTAACCTTTTTGGTGGATAACACTTGTGTTCTGATCAAGATTCAAAAGATTGTGGGTATTTATTAATTAATTTATTCATTTTAATCATGAAATTGAAATGGACATACGCTGAAATTATTATAAATTAATGGATTACACGTTTCTGTAAGAAACAATGTTTTCTATAGGAATTTGAATGACAAAGCATTGGAGTTGTTTGGACCCACCATTTACACACGGTGGAATAGCCAAGAGAGCACAAAGAGAGATGCATTGATAGACCACATGGTAATTTTGTTTGGAAATACATTCAACAAGAAAGTGGTTGCAAAGTTATCTAGCGAGAATTTAAAATATACTAGGGCCCAATATAGAGATAAATTGCAAATTGACCTCAAGCATGAGAGCCCTCCCATGGTTTCAGATAAAGAGTGGAAGGCACTCATAGAGGATGCAAAGGAGAACTTTCTATAAAGACAAGGAAAACAACCATGGCCTGGAAAAGCAAGGTACAACACATATCGTCTTTTTAGTGAAATATGCTCATTTATTTTTTTCTTTTTTGTTTTAAGCAAGAATTCCGATATATAAAATTTTTCAAAATTTTCATATATAGGTTATCAAACACCTCCAAAGCAACCAAGGATAGAGTGGAAAAACACAAGCAACATAGACTGGGCCAGGGTGGCTATAGAAAACTAAACGCCCGGATTGTAAGAATTAAATGATTAACTGTCGGGAATATTTATTTCAAAGTAGCAAACAAATATCTGTTTTTGATAGAGGGAATTTTATAGAGGGAAATACGTTCCAAGATGCTGCCACCGAGGAAGACCTAAAGCTTGGCTTCAAGTATGGTTTTAAAAGTGTCATTGAATATCGAAAAATATTGGGGCAGACTCCAATCTCCCCAATGACACAAATGTAGGTAAATAAAATGAATAAGGACATCATTGTAGTATACTATTAAAGTCTATTCATATTTTATTATATCACCCATAACCGAATATTTATGTTTTCTTTTAACCAATAGTGCAACCATAGCACTGAATCTAGCAGTGCTCCACATGTACCAACTGATGTTGGGGTGTGTATGTCCCATGATAGTGGGGAGCAGAGTGGCCATTTTGGTATGTGTGCTTTGGAAATAGAAACATGTATTGTGATTATAGATATTTATTTCCTGGCGTATACTTTTAAATTTTCTTCTTTTGATCGAAGACCGTGAAGCTCAGGAGGGTGAACGGCAAGATGAATTAGCAAGTAGAGAAACAATTAACACACCAGTTGTCACATATACACAGACAGGTAAAGAGCAATATTGTAATTTTAATCAAAATGATGATTATTAATTTCAATAATATTTCAACATATCGATATTCCCATTTTCATTCTTGCAGTCCAAGCCCCTTCAGAACTACCTCCATGCCCTAGTCAACGATGATAAATAAGTATGATATATGAGGACATGGAAACACAAACACTAGCAGGACATGGATTTGTAGATAATCGACCAAATGATGATGATAATACCCCAATTATCCTCAGTTATTTCATTGCAAAAAAATAGAAATCAAAGAAAAAGTAGAAGCATAAATTCATGACTTTTATTTGGATGTATATCGATGTTGTTAGTCTAAAACAATGTTTATATGAATTACATCATTATGCTTCAATTTTTTTATGTTTTTATGTTTATATGTTTGTATGTTTTAATGACTAGACCCGTTATGCATGAATGTTTAAATGTTTTCTTTGTAAACAACATCATTTATTGGGTATGGGGAATTGAGAGCAATGTGAGGTGGGGAGGGGCCATATGAGCTTCCACCTTCATGTGGTTGGCCCTGTTTAGTACGGAATATAAAACTCTTCTTGAAACATATAGGATCTCAGTAAGGTAGAAATACTCTTTTATTACTATGTATTAAATATGGTTGTAAATTTTTTAATGCATGTCTATTTCTTAAAAAATGTTTATAAATTTAACATTTCACGGTTCATTGATTTCTAGAGGACTTTGTAGTAGGATTTAAATGACTGTTTATTTGCTTATATATTATTTGCTCATATAAAAACTCTATCTTTGATGATTTATGCAGCTCTTGGTGATGGAAATGAATCTCGTGGAAAACTCTTATCAAGTTGTATGGGCGAATGGATCTGGCGAAAGGACAATGATAAGGTAAGGGTTTTGACGTGTTCTTTATCCTTAAGGTGTTTGTCTTTATCCTGAAATTCTATTTCATTCTATTAATATGCAAGAGATACAATCAATAGTAAATAACTACTTTTAGACTATCATCCAAACTATGAGACAACCTTCTACATAAAACATAAATGCTTCTTAGCAACGTAGAAAAATAGAAGAAAAATCATGTAGAATAAATTAGGATTTTTTCGTCCCTTTTTCCTATAATTTTGGCATGATGAAACCCTAGGTTAAGAAATTTTAATTTTTCAAACCCTAGTTGTTCATCTATCTTTCAAAACTATATTTTCTGATTTGTATACTTTTAAATATTATTCTTAGGTTATTTTTGTTTCTCTTAGGTTTTGGACTTAATTTTTATGTGTTTTTGTAACTTGTATTCAATCAAAAAAGAAAGCCCTAAAACAATAATTTCTGTGCAAAGCTCTAAAAACACAGACCTACAGCTCCCACAATCCAAGCCCTCTCCTTTATCAAACACAGGTCTGCAATACGTATTGCATACCTCGTATGCCCTAGCTTCCTTCTCTACACACTGAAAACAGAAAACAAGTTTGTATTTCAAACTATCTAGATGGTGGTGTATTTTTTATAAATATATCTTATTGATTTGATTAGTTATCAGCCCTATTTGCATTACTTTTCTTGGTAAATGTAAGTCTGATGTTTTACGGAGATCTGGAACCTTACATCTTTGAACGCAGAGTGATATAATTTTGACATTATTTTACTCAGTATTATTTTGGATTTTCTTAGTACTAATTATTGGTATTGAGAGTTGGGTGATGGTAAGGGACATGATGATTTTATATTCCAAAGCATACATACAGGATCGAGTGAATCATAGTAACATTATGGTTAACTTGGAACTAAATTTTCATTACGTTAGTATTTTATATCTATGATATCACATACACAGATTTGGAAATCATATGTTAAATGGCACTTTAAATGATTAACACTGGTTATTGGTTGCACTATTTTACACATTCTGATTACTGTGAGGATAAACTTTGAGTTCTTTCATGGCACATATGTGGACCACAAATTCATATGTCTAGATATTCAAAGGTAGTAGATAAAGTGATGCTATTACATGAGAAGTGTCTCCAAGAAAATTATCATATGGTTTTTAAACTACAAATTACATGCTCAACTGTGCAACCTACTTCTCAATGCCAAAAGGTAATTTATGATAAGTTTTTAGCTACATGAGATCAATCCTAGTAATAGAATAAAAATAAGTTTTCAATTCTTTGTTGACTAACATGTCTCTTTCCCATCATGTGCTTAGGGGATTGTTTTTATCTTATGAGCATATTTGATACTAACTTGACCAATTTTGGCCATGCTTGAGGTGGTTGCATAAGAAGGATAAGATTTTCATATTAACCTCTTCCAATAATGAGAAACATCAAAACAACTTACCACCAGTTGGCACTACAAATATCCTACACATATTTTCCACATGAACAACTACTCTTTTTCCCTAGGGGTTGAGCTATTGTTTTATTATTTATTTATTTTTCAATAAAGTCGAATTCAATGCATCGTATTTTTTTGTAGTATGATGAATTATCACTAGTACCTCTTCACACGTAGTAGAGAAAGTGATGATATTTTACAAGGAGTGTCTCCAAGGTAATTTTGATATGGTTTTTAAACTACAAATCACATGCTCAACTGTGGAACCTACTTCTGATCAATGTCAAAAGGTGATCTATGATGAATGTTTTGTATGCATTGTAAAATAATATAAATAAGTTGTCAATTTTTTGTTGATTAACATATCTCTTTCATATCATGTGCTCAAGGGACTTTTTTTTTCTTTTGGGCATATTTGATACTATCTTTGACCGATTTTGGCCGTGCTTGAGGTGGTTGCATAAGAAGGAAGAAATTTTTCATTTTCATCTCTTATAAAAATTGTGGGCTTGACCTTCTCTCGCTTCATTTACACCTGCGGGATTCCTTAGTCTTCAAATCTTGGGCTCCCTTCATCTTCATAACATGGGCTTCCTTTACTTCTGATTTGTGGGCTTCTTTAAGCTTCTACAGGTATTTACAGGCCTTTGCGGGCTTCTTCCAAGCTGTGTGGGAATCCTTCAAAGCCCTTGTGGGATTAAACTAATTTTGTATCACAATAAGTTGATCTGACCTGAGTGGTGCCTACGTATTTTATCGATGGTATTTTTATAGATCTACCCCCCTACCTTATCATAGAAATCAACTCTCAGTGGTGCCTAGAATATAATTTAATCAATGTTTATATGATCCCTGTGGTGGTTACAATATATTTTATCGATGGTATTTTTATAGACATACCCTCCTACATTGTCATATAATCTACTCTAAGAGGTGCCACTTTAGCCTCTAATTATCCATTTTAGCCAATTACTATGAATTTCTGCATCCTAATTGGAAAACAGTTTTTCAGGCACTAATTAGGGTGCTTAGGGGAACTTTGGGTACTTTTGGGCACTTTTTAAATCATTATGCCTTATTTTTTAGAGTCAGTTAACACTTTTTGACCCCCCCCCTGAACTTCCTGTTTATTTTTTTCCTTTTACTTCAATATGTTTTTTCCCATATCTTACTTTCCCAATATATCTCTTTTCTATAAATCACCTTTCTTGTGTTATATTTTATCCACTTCTTTGTCTTTAAAATATAGTATGTATTTGTTCACAAGCATGTATTGAAGATCCATAACCATGGAAAGGAAGGTGCCTTTCCACGTTTTTTCAATATTTTTAAAACCTCGAGGTTTCGTCTCAATATCAACCAACTTTCGTCACGGGTATTGCAAAACCGTTGAAACCTGGGGTGGCTTTCTAGGAATACCGTCGCTATAGAGACATAGTTTTGTGGAACAATTACCATTCAGCTTGCCGATTTCATGAAAAGTGTTTGGCTTTCCATGGTTTTGTGTGGAATAAATTTATGTTCAAATTTCGAAATTCGTCGATAGAGTGACCAACTTTCGTCGAATATGTTCCATGGTTTTACATGGAAACTACATTTTTTCTAGCAGTTTTTGGCCATATTTTTGTCCTTCTAGGGACAACAAATTGGTCGATAGAGTGACGAAACTGTGGAAGAAATTTCTGTTCAAATTCCAGAATTCATCAATTGAGGGACAAACTTTCATTTAACATGATCCATGGTTTGCTTGGAAACAAAAAAAAATGGCAGATTTTTGCCATATTTTCGTCGTTATAGGGACTAAAACTATGTTGATAAAGGGATGAATGCCTGGAAGACTTTGTTGTTCAAATTCTAGAATTCGTCAATAGAGAAACACATGATCATAGAACATGTTCCATGGTTTTGTTGATGTATTTGTAACTTTGGAATGTATTCATCTATGTATCTTATGTCTTATAAGCCGATGTTTATTCTGAGATGTATCTATTATGTAATTGAGTCATGTTGTCATGCCCCGATGTTCCGATTGGCATGATCTGTAATGTAAACAATTCATGTCAAGTCATTGAGGGTATCCCTCCTATTGTCTAAGGGTTAAATTCCCTGCAATTCTGGGGCACTAGTGTTATTAGACTTTCCTAGAGAGGTCATCCCTAGTAGGGTTTTAGTCATGCCGAGATTAGTATAAATAGAGAGCTGGAATCTTTATTTAGCACACATCACATACACACTCAAGTGTAGCGCATAGTTGAGGAAGGAGAAGACACTGGGGCTAGATAAGAATATGGTTACTGTTGTCGAAAGATCACTTACTGTTTTCCGCTTTTCTATTTTGGTGTTGATTCTATCTCTGAGGAAGTTGCGGGGTTTTCTCCATTTACGGTTTCCACGAGGAAAAACACCATGTTCATTGTCTCTTGTGTTTGATTGTTGTGCTTGTTATTCTGTTAGTTAAAGATCCTAATAATTCTAGCTTAATGTTGAAAAACTAACATGGTATCAGAGCTAACCTCAGAAGAAGACACTGTGCATCTACAGGAACTAGGGATTCCTAGTTTGTGGATCTTCCTCCATATATTTTCAGCAAAAGTAAGGTGGAATAACTCTCCTCCTTAGGGCGCATATTTCTGTAGAAGTAGAATCCAAGTCTGAGGTTTTTCAGTTTTGGACTCGATACTCCTGCTGAAAATTAGGGCTTTTCACAGAAGAGGAATTTTTCAGTGAGCCCAGGCTTGGATTTATCTCCTCCCCAAAATCAAAATTAGGGATAAATTTCCTGGCATTTGGGTGGACAGAACTCCAGAAAAGAAAAACCCTAATTTGCTCATGATCCAGCATTGCACGATTTCAGCTCCAAATCCAGATCCGACATCTTGACCTGGTAAGATCTAAATGTTTTGTATTTGCATTTGAGGTTCTCATTTAAGATGTCTCATCATACCAAGCTTGATGAAAAGCTTGAGGGAGCTGATAAATTTCGAGCCTGGAAGTATAGGATCTCCCTGGTCCTAGAAGAAAATGAGTTGGACTCCTACATCCATTAGGAGGCTCCAGTTCCAGAGGCAGATGAGGCTAAGGCCTTACATAAGAAGAATTTAGTTATGGAAAAGACGATCATTGCTGATTCTATCAAGGATTACCTTATCCGAGAGGTGTCCTCTCTCAAGACACCTAAAGCTATGTTTGATGCCCTAACCAAATTTTTTGAAGGGAAGAACATAAACTGGAAGATGACTCCAAGGAATCAACTAAAGAATGTGAAGATCCAGAATACAGAGATGATTCAGTCTTACTTCACAAGGGTTTCTTAGATCAAGGAACAATTGGAAGCAGTAGATGAAGAAGTGGAGAATGCAGAAATTGTGATGACCACCTTGAATGGTCTCCCTAGGACACAGGACTCTTTCATTCAATGGATCTGTGCTAGAAAAAAGTTAGTTAAGTTCAGCAGATTGTGGGAATAATTTTCTCAAGAAGAAGCTTGGATACCAGCTCGAGAAGAGAAGATGGGAAGTGAAGATCAAGCTCTCACAGTACAATGCAAGAAATCTAGATCCAACCATCATAGAAATAAGTACTCTCATCATAGGAATAAATATAGAAATCCTAGAGATAGGTCTAAGTACATTTGCTATACATGTGATGAAAAAGGACACTTTGCTAGAGATTGTCCTAAGAACAAAAGTAGCTCTCACAAGAAGAAGGGAAACAAAAGAAGACATCATGCTCATGCTGTAGAGGATGATGAACCCTCATAAAAGAGAACCAGATATGAAAGTGAAGATTCTTCAAGCGAGGATGAATATGTTTTGATCTCCGCTCTCATGGGAAACATTACTCATGGAAGTGATGATTGGCTTATAGACAGTGGGGCTTCCATACATATGACTAGATTCAAGATATCCTTTATGAAAATTCCATAACATGAATCACCTCACAAGGTGAATCTAGGAGATGACTACCAATATCCAATAAAAGGTAGTGGGGAATATTCTTATAAGCTAGACTCTGAAAAAGTCTATAAAAATGAAGGAAGTGTTGTTTGTGCCAGGACTCAAGAAGAACCTTCTCTCCATATCAGCATTGCATGTAAAAGGAATGAGGGTTGCATTCATAGATGGTCAAGTCATCATGTGGCCAAAAGGAAAGACTATTGATGATGCAATAGTGATTGGTGAACAAGAAGGAGGTTTTTAAAAATTGAAAGGCCATCCAGAACAAGCCTTGGTCCATGACACATTAGAGCCAAGTGAACTTTGGCATAGAAGGCTTTCACATGTGCATTACAGAGCACTACCTCTTGCAAGCAAAGCTGTTGAAGGTCTTCCATAAATACAGGCAAAACATGATGGGGTCTACAAAGGATGTGCGAAAGGAAAGAACACAAAGAAGACATTTCCAAGTAGCGAAAGCAAAGCAAAAGGAATCTTGGAAATCATCCACTCCGATGTATGCGGTCCTATGTCATAAAGATCACTAAGCGAGTATGCATATTATGTTTCTTTTATTGATGAATTTTCTAGGAAGACATGGGTTTACTTCATGAAGAACAAAGACGAAGTATTCAGCAAGTTCAAGGAATTCAAAGTCTTGATCGTGAATCACACTAAAAAGAATATCAAGACCTTTCGATCATATAATGGCGGAGAATTCACTTCGAATGAATTCATAGAGCTATTGAAAGAATCAGGGATTGAGAGGGAGTTTTTTACTCCTTATAATCCACAACAGAACGGGATTGTGGAACGAAAGAACAGACCTATCATGGGAGCCACAACAGCTATGCTTCATGTTCAAGATCTTCCTATGCATCTTTGGGTGGAAGCTGCGAGAGCAACGGTGTATGTACAAAACCGTACTCCACATAGAGTACTCGAGAACAAGACTCCTAAAGAAGTATTCTCTAGCAAGAAACCAGAAGTCATCTATCTCAGAATATTTGGCTATCCTGTGTACATATACATTCCAAAAGAGAAGAGAACAAAATGAGATCCTTCAAGAAAGAAGGGTATATTTGTGGGATACTCTAAAACCTCGAAGGCTTACAGAATATATTTCCTAGGATACAAGAATATTGACATCAACAGGGATGTGACATTTGATGAAGACACAGCTTACAACAAATCCAGAAAGAGACCTGCTAAAGAACCTGAAGAAGCCGAAGCACCCAGAATTCATGATACAACCATGAACGAAGAAACAAGAAGAAGATTGAGAATTTGAAGAACCACAAAGACCTGTAGATCTACCTCTGGAGAAGGATACTCATAAGAGGAAACCTGCTTGAGTACATCAAATTATCCAAAGTACAATAAGATATGGGGCTCTAGAAGAGAATCACAGAGAAATAAAGAGGACCAATCCTGCTCTAAGTATGTAGCTTTACTATGTGATTTCATTGATAAATAACCTTCCAGTTATGAAGATGTGGCAGAATGGAAAGAATGGAAGGATGCTATGATAAAAAAGTACGAATTGATCATGAACAATGATGTTTGGGATGTTGTCCCAAGACTAGAAGGGAAGTTAATTGTAACTTCCAAATGGATCTATAAGATTAAGCATGCTGCAGACGGTAGCATTGAAAAGTATAAGGAAATATTTCTGGCTCGGGGTTTCTCTCAGAAAGAAGGAATAGATTATGAAGAAACCTTTGCCCCTGTATCCAGATACACTTCCATCATATCAGTACTAGCTCTAGCTACAGTGATGAAATGGAAGTTACACCAGATGGATGTTGAGACTACTTTCTTGAATGGTGTAGTTGAAGAGGAAGTGTATGTAGAACAACCACTCGGTTTTGAGACACATGATAGAGAGTCTCATGTATGCTGATTGAAGAAAGCCCTATGCGGTTTGAAATAGGCACCAAATACTTGGTACGGCATAATTGACAGCTTTCTATCGAGTTTGGGCTTTACCAAAAACAAAGCAGATTCCAACCTTTACTACAAGGTTGAAGATGACAACCCAGTGATGCTCCTACTATATGTAGATGATCTATTTGTGACAGGTATGGATGGGTTGATTTCTGATACGAAGAGAAAGCTTGCTGCCAAGTTTGAGATGAAGGACTTGGGTATGATGCATTATTTCCTAGGCATGGAGGTGTGGCAGAGTGTAGATGGAATCTTTCTTGGACAAGGGAAGTATGCAATAGAGATTCTAAACAGGTTTGGGATGATGGAATGCAAAGCCATGGCCACACCTGTGGCATCAAACCGGAAGCTATTGAGTGATGCTTCATCAAAGTCTATTGATGCTATGATGTATAATCAGATGATTGGGTCCTTGATGTACCTAACGAACACGAGACCAGACATTTGATTTGTTGTGAACACCTTGAGCTAGTTCTTGACAGATCTGAGAAATTCTCACATGATTGCTGCAAAGCACATTCTGAGGTACTTGAGCAGTATAGTTTATTATGGGCTCAAGTATGAGTCAAATCAGAAGATTAACCTGGAGGTTATGTTGATTCAAATTGAGCAGGTAGTGCCATCGATAGGAAGAGCACTTCAGGATGTTGCTTTAGTATGGGATTAGGTGTGATCTCTTGGTTTACCAGGAAGCAATCCTATGTGGCACTGAGTACAGCTGAAGCAGAGTATGTCACAGCTTGTTCAGCTAGTTGTGAGGTAGTATGGCTGAGGAAGCTACTGTCTGATATATTTGATCTCCAGTTGGATGCTACTTGTATACATTGTGACAACCAGAGTTGCGTGAAGTTGTCAGAGAATCCAGTGTTCCATGACAAGTTGAAGCATATTGAGATCAAGTATCACTATATCAGGGATATGGTGCAAAGGGGAGCAGTGAAGCTCAAGTATGTTGCGACGGAGGAATAGATAGTTGATGTATTGACAAAGCCATTGGCTAGGCTGAATTTCAAGTACTTCAGGGAGAAGCTTGGTGTTCTCCAGATCGAGGTTTCCTCCAAGGGAAAGTGATGAGACCCATAGCCATTCTGACATGGTGAGAGGATTGGTTCCTCCCATGGTCAGATGTAAGGGCTGGGCCATTTTCTCATGGTCAGAGGATTTAGGTTCCTTCCATGTCAGATATGAGTGTTGGTCATTCTGTCGAGTAGGATAGATGTAAGGGAAACTTCCATTCTAGGAATGGAGGCACCTGGACAGTTACCAGGAAAACTTAGTCTAAGCCAAAGAAGCCATTCTGATGTGATAGAGGGATGTGTTCCCACTTCATCAGATGTAAGGGCTGAGCCATTCTATCATTGTTAAAGGATTAGGTTCCTCCCATGTCATATGTGAGTGTTAGCCATTCTGATGAGTAGGTCAGATGTAAAGGCAACTACCATTCTGGGAATGGAGGTTCCTGGTCAGTTACCAAGTAGCTCAGTCTGGGACTGGGGGCCATTATGATGTGATGATAGGATTAGTTCCTCCATGACCAGATGTGAGTGCATTCCCTTTTCAATGTAGTGCTTCGTGCATGGTCGGATTGTAAGTGTAGATCCCTTTCCGATGCGGTGCTTCATGCATGGTTGGATTGTAAGTGCTGAGCCCTTTCTGTGCGGTGCTTTCAAGCATGGTTGAATATAAGTGCTGTGCATTTTTGATAGGATGAGGTTGGATGTAAGTGCAGAGCCTTTTCGATGAGGTGTCCTTGCACATGGTCAGATATAAGTGCTGAGCCATTCTAGCGCGATGTGTTTACACATGGTTAGATGTGAGTGCTGGGCCTTTATGATAGGATGAGGTCAGATGTGAGTGTTGGGCATACGTTTCTAACAAGATGAGGCCAGATGTAAGAGCTGGGCAGGCCATTCTGACTTAAGTGTTAGATATAAGCAATGATGAAGACCTACATGAAGGGTAGGCCTATAGGATTGACTCTGTATAACTTCCTGTGATGAGAAGAATCGAGATAGGACCATTATGAGATATCATATGATGATGATCCATATCAAGTGATCCAGATGTGCTGATCCAAACTTGATGATGATCTAGATCAAGTGACGATCTAGTTGTGATGATGATCTAGATCAAGTGACGATCTAGTTGTGATGATGATCCAGACTCGATGATGATCCAGATGTGATGATGATCCAGACTTGATGACGATCCAGATTGAGTGATGATCCAGATGTGATGATGATCCACCAGTGATGAGCCAGTAGTTGTGATGATGCAGATTCCATGATGAAGAAGACTTGAAGAAGAAGATGACTTGAAGACTTGAAGATGAAGAAGGCTCGAAAATGAAGAAGACTTGAATGCTAAGAATACTTGAAGATGAAGATGATGAGATGATCTAGTTGATGCAGAGAAGAAGAACAGTGCTGAAAATTGTGTCGAAAGAATACCTTCCTAGTTAAGAGGGAGTGTTGATGTATTCATAACTTTAGAATGTATTCATTTATGTATCTTATGTCTTGTAACCTGATGTTTATTCCGAGATGTATCTATTATGTAATTGAGTCATGTTGTCATGCCCCGATGTTCTGATCAAGAGGATCTATAATGTAAACAAGTCATTGAGGGTAACCCTCCTATTGCCTAAGGGTTAAAGTCCCCACAGTTCTAGGGCACTAGGGTTATTAGACTCTCCTCCAGAGGTTGGCCCTAGTAGGGTTTTAGTCATGCCGGGATTAGTATAAATAGAGAGCTAGACTCCCTATTTGGCACACATCACATACACACTCAAGTGGAGCACATATTTGAGTAAGGAGAAGACATTGGGGCTAGATAAGAAGAAGTTTACTGCTATCAGGAGATCACTTACTATTTTGGATTTTCTATTTTGGTGCTCTAAGGAAGTTGCAGGGTTTTCTCCATTTATGGTTTCCCCGAGGAAAAACAATGTATTCATTGTCTCTTGTGTTTGATTTATGTGCTTGTTATTCTCTCAGTTAAAGATCCTAATAATGCTAGGTTAATGTTGAAAAAATTTCATTTAACATGATCCACGGTTTTGCATGGAAACAAAAAAAACTGGCATATTTTTTCCATATTTTCATCGTTATAGGGACGACAATTCTATCAATAAAGGGCTGAATGCCTGCAATAATTTTTTGTTCAAATTCCATAATTTTTTGATAGAGAGACACATGATCATTGAACGTGTTCCACGGTTTGTCATGGAAACTAGATTTTGTGTAGCAGTTTTTGGATATATTTTCGTCGTTATAGGGACGACTATTGTGTTGATAGAGCGACGAAAGGTAGAAAATGAATGCTAATAAATCAATTTCAAGGACATCGTATAGAAGACACGTGGCAGCCAATTTTTGTATCTATATCAACGGCCTAGAAATTTCATCGATATATCCTCGCAATAAGTGCCACGGAACGTCGTGACCGCTATTGTCGCAAGTGAGACAAAAAAACGTGGGAATAGCAACGAAAAACTGTCGCAATTTTGGTCCTGTGTATTAGTGGAAAATTTCCAGGGCAATTTTCTCTTCCTCTGCCTCTCACTCCAATTTTCTTCACCCAACCTTAATGAACTTTGATAATCATTTCACTTCCAATCTCGATTGCTCCTCTGTAGAGAGAATAAGGCCATTTTTCTGTAGAGAGAACAAGGCTAGAGATTGCACAAGCTCTGGTCAAATCCTATGAGGACTATGGCTTCTTCAAGGTTGTGAACCATGGAATCCAATAGGTTTTAATAGATTCCATATAAGTTGAAGCCAAGAAGCTTTGCTATTTCATTGTGTGAAAAAGAAAGAGCAGGGCCCGCCGATCCGTACGGCTATGGCAACAGAAGCATTGGCCACAATGGAGATGTTGGTTAGATGAATATCTCTTGCTCCCTTATGATGTTCAACATGTTTAGTAGCATTATAAATCCAACTAATTGATCAAACCCTGGCATAAAGGATAATCTATTGGTATGCCTTTTATTATGCCATTTCATAACTTGGTGCTCTTGTACTCATTTTTCATTTTATTTCATCTTACTTTAGGGAGTCTTTTGCACCCCCTATTTTTGTTTGACTATTATTGTTGGTTGGAATCACTAGTCTCTTTGACTTATGTCAATCTTTAGTGGACATTAATAAAAAGTAAATTTAATTTAATAGGGTTTTCCATCTTGGTTCTAACCTTTTTGTTCATTCTCATTTATATTTATTTCATGTGGAACACAAAATTGTTGTTCTCTCCAGTCCTATTGACCATTTTGGTCACTCCTAGACATTAAAAACTTAGAATTATTATGTATCTTATCTGCTGCATAATTGAGGGTGGGTATTTATTAGTATGGCTTGAGGAGATGAGTAAAGGGACATCACGTGAATCTTTAGTCACCCACAGTTAAGTTAAAGTTAGATGAGATAGATTTTAGTAATGTCCACGGGACCAAAGCAGTATATGATGGAGAGTTACATTTGTAATAGGCCATGCCTTGTCAAAGGTGAAGGAAAAGTGAGGGGATGCCCTAAGTATGTTATTGAGCAGAGTTAGTTATTTGACCCCACTCCTCGGGTGTGACAGTCCGTTTGGCCTCTATCCTCAACAATTTGTCTCTTAGGTGAATTGTCGTTGACCTTTTGTGCGGTGTGCTCAAGCTATCTCACCTGTAATTGTATTGTCCATCTAATTGTCTTTAGTCACAAGCTTCGTCTTATCTGATTTTATGCTACACACCAAAGTAGGATGTGATTCTTGGTCTATGTGGTCCCTGAATGACAAAATTTTCAAATGATTTATTTTCGTTATTCCTTGGGATCCTTCCACCTCCCCGTCCCACATCTTAACCATTTTTTCCAAGGAAAACCTAGTGGGATCCCCCCCTTTCCCTCAAATATCCAGATGAAGTGGTGCTCAACTGCTAGCCACAATGGCGGCTGGTAACCTAATTTGACTCAGCTGGAATCAAATCTTAGCCATACTAGAACCACGGACCTCATATTGAATTGTGCCTTGATATAATATATTCAAATTGATTGATTTAATCCATTGGGGCTATAGATTTCCAAGTAAAACTTCATGGGATCCCACATCTTACCTAAAATATCCAGTTGGAGGGTTGCTCAATTCCCTATTATCCCCAACTCTCTCGCCTTTTCTTGCTTGGTATTTTCCAAGTGCTCTTCCTCTGTTGTAGGACTACCCTACTGATTTTGTTGGGGATTTGTTTACTATCCATTTATTTCACCCTTTGGCAGTATAAAATCATCCTTTTTCTTGCCTCCAACTCATTGGGCATAAACTGGCCCTATTCCAGCATGATCGCATAAGTGGTGGTGTTTTTTGAGTGTTGGAACTTAGGAAGGATGACCTTGCTGCCATGTAATAGCACTTGAATCACAAGTGTGTGGAATAGCGGACTGATGATTCCACAATCTCAACCAAAATGAAAAAATATGCTACTATATACTCAACTTTGGATACTCTATCCTCTTTCATTTGATAAACAATGTGCATATTTTGCAAGTCTCAATTAAATTATAGGTTCTTTCCCGCATATTGAGCAAACCTATATATTCTTTCCCGCATCTTTCTTAGATGTGTCAGTGAGTATATGAGTCTACTGAATTGGCTATTTTGAGCACAATTGCGTTCTTAGGACAATTGATTTCTTTGTACCGTGTGTTGCAGCTTACCAAATATCAATTTATCTTTATCCAAATAAAAAAATAGTTTCAAGTAATGAATTTGGTTTAATCGTGCATAGAGTGTGTTTGATCAAGAAATGCCCCTTCATTTGGGAGGCAACACACCTAACATTTAATAGTTTGATGATGATAGAACATTGTGGCCCGTCTATATAATTTCAATAAATGCTCTACACATTCACAAGTTGTAGCAATAGTTTGGACTGGATTGATTTGCAAGGAAAAGTGAATAATAGAAATAGTAGCCAATATTTCCTAGCTATGGGGTACTACTATCTAGGAATGTCTTTAAAAGAGTTTACCTAGGGAGTAGCTTAGTTAGGCCTTTTATGTTGTTATTGTTTCTAGGGAAGGAACAAGACAAACTTGTTAAACATAGAAATAAGTGTCGGATTTAGTTTGGTGATTTATGAATTGGCAATTTGAAACAGGAAAAGAGAGTCTATGCTTGCAGCTTGACCCTCTATTCGTTATTTATTTAAAAATTGATCGTTTATTTTATTTAGAATGATTGCTTGGATAAATCTTAGCAAAATTTATAATGTTTAGGTGGCTGCTTTGTGCCAATTTTATATGAAAATATCGTAGCCTATTTGATTTAAATATACAGTTTTGCTTTGTGCAATATCTCCATTCATTTATTTAATTTTTCTTTCCTTACCTTTTTAGTGCTACCATTAGTTTCATGTTTTCCTGTTTTGCTTTTACCTTTGCTAAAGAAAATATAATCACAAATCTGTAGTGCCATCTCATGTTTGAAGTTCTTGAGTACTCATGAGTGGACTTCTTGGATGAAATGGAAGAATCAAGAGACCTTGATGAATTATAGTTGCTCATGAAAGGTTCCTTAATGCATTTGTAGAGAATTCACTTCTTGGGGAACGATCTCATCATTTATATAAAACATTGTTTTCATTGTTGTCATTGTTTGATTTCATTTTACGCTTTAGGAGCCATGGGGATAGATTATATGAAAGTGTTCATGAAATGCAGGTGAGGTATATTGTTGCATTTGGTCTCTTTGTTGTTAATAGTAGGTCATAGGGCCAACATTTTTGTTATATATTTGACATATTTATGCCATCTATTTCACACTAACATGTGAATTTCTGCGCTTATTTACTATAGAGTAGAAACATATTCAAGGCAAAGTCAAAGAATTTTTGCTTTATTGTAACAACGTCTCCATACCTTTCTAACTTTATGTGTGTGTGTCATTTTGACTCAATGTCCTTACGCCTTTACCTAGCAGTGCCTATAGTGCACTATGATTACTGTAACGTATGCCACAACTTTCTTATTGGGAAATTGGAAGACACTGAGAGAGAATGTGTGTACATGTTAAAATAATTGGATTTACACAACACAAGAATATAATTAAGAGATCATAGAATTTGATATAATTGATTGATCATAATATACCGTATAGATAGGATCCCTAGGTCTCATCACCAAAACAACACACAAATTTTAAATGGGGGTCATAGTAATTGATGTAATTAATTGATAAAATAATACCATGTAGATGAGAGCTCCAAGGTTGATCACCAGAATGGAAGGTCTGATACCCAACAAGATGATGATACCTAAGTGTTGTGAAGGGGATCTCTATATATTCCACAATGTTTGTGAAAAACTTCCAACCAAATCCACATGATCTCATCCTTTTTTGTTTAGGAGACTGCATCTGTTTGATTTTGATTTTATTTATAGTGCCAATAAAACCATACATGCCAAAAGTTACAATATTCCATATCATTCAAAAAGAGACAAAATGTTGTATAGGACACAAGGGAATCATGGAAAAACACATATTCAGATAAGACTATGAGAGCCATCATCCAAATTAGATTCCTTTTATCCTTGGAAATAAATTCCCAAGAAACATCTAGAACTTTCCCTCATTCCTAGGATGGTACACAGTGTTAAGTAGGCTATATAGACTTAGTGTTCCAAACCCCATGGGAATCAAGCTAGGGACCCGCACAGTGTGCCAAATTACTGGAAATATCCTAGCAACAGTTGCACCAACTAATTGAGCTAACCCTCAGTGCCAAGCAAAGTAGATTTTTGATAACATATGGAATTGTTTTATAAATGGCCACTTGGGCATTGTTTGTAAGTTATATTTGGAGCCTTAAATATATAGGAGTTTTTGAAACTGGAAGTAACTAATCACACCATACTTTTGGATTTTGGTAGAAAGTTAATGGTTATGTTTCTATGTACATGAGTTCTACTTCATTGCAATGACAGGTATATTTAGAAAATAACCACAATGTGAATACAATAAAAGAACTAATTTGGTAATTGCATTAAAGGTAGTTCCAAGCATAATTGACTAGTCATCATGTCATTATCTAGCTCCTAGAAAGAACTATGTTGAAGAATGTGACAAAAAGAATATATGAGTTTCCTTTTTCAACTAAAAAATCTAGAAAGGGGCAATTCTCTAACATTTATGTACTCAGTAGTCCCATTGACCTATTTTTGTGTTCATTAGTTGGACATTAATAAAAGTATCTTATCTTTGTGATGTCATCAATGTACTCAGCAGTCCTATTGACCTACTTTCCTAGTCAGTAGTTGGAAATTAATAAAATGATCTTATCTAATCTAACCAACAAGCCAAATATATGTGTATCATTAGTCAAGTTGTTTAAGTGGTTTCAATGTTTTGATTATAACTTGCTTGCTTCTTGGTTGTTGCATGAATGGGAAAGGTGAATATAATCACAGGGGTAAATTTGTATATTATTTAGATTTCTCATTGAATAAAGGTATAGAAAATATAGAGTTTATTATTTAAAATGAATGCATATTCTGAATTGTGCTATGTTGATATCGCGATCTTGCAGGAATTTTCCAAATTGTACACATATTTTCCCTGAGATATGCCATCTAGGCCCTTGTCCATCAGCTGAAACATGCCATAAAAATGTGTGCTTTTGGTGATGGATAATCAATCAAGAAAATTTATTGTTCCTTTAACTTTATTATTTCTAATATGATACCAACTAGAAATGTTATAACTTCATACTTGTCTTATGCATAATATCAGTGAGCAATAAAAAATTAGGATGATGCTATATTTTATATTTTAAGTAATCATCCCTGTTTTTTATCATCAACATGATCATGTGATGCAAGATTCCAATTTCCCAATCTGTAGTGTTGTTTTATTCCTTGAAGTTTCTTGTCTTCCAACTAGAACAACATGTTGTATGATGTAGCATTCTCAAGAAATTAAAAAATGAGATCTTTGCACTCTCCTTAAAGTTGATAGTTTTGTTCTCTTTTCTTCCGCTGAGAAAGTAAAATTTTGGAGGCATTTGAATAGGTTACGGTTCGTTGTTCTTGTCAACACGTGAAAAAAAAAATGGATTTGCATGGATGTTCAAGCTGGACATATTAAGTCAAATCATTCATCAAAGGAGGTTACAAAGAACTTTTTTGTCTTAGGACTTCTTCCTTGTCACAAGGAGTGCAAAAAATTAGTAGAACAGAAGGCGATCCATTCAAAGTTGCAGCAACATAAAAAAGTTCTTGCTCAGGTATGCACTATAAATATTTGTGAACTTAAAGAACACAGAGATCCTAGTTTACTATGTAGTGTCTAGAATGTCTTCCATCTTCCCTATTGCATGCATTTTTATAGTGTTATCTAATCTCAAAGAACTGGACAATGATAGTGCCAATTTATCTTAACTCAAAAATGATGATTTCAGATTTCAATGTCAAATATAAAACCCTATATAATAGAAATTATAAGCTCTAGAGCTCAGTCGGTGCAGGGTGTTACAACTTCAACTGCCATGTGTGATTAAAGCCCCCAAAAATAGGCCATCCCAGCTACAAGCTAGAGGTGTTACCCACTGTTACCTCGATAAATACCTATCTGCACTTTCGGTTGGATCTTCTCCAACTTGAGGGGGGATTCCCTAGGATAGGATTGCTAGGCTATGACGATGACGGATCAAAGGTGATTTGAAGAGCTATCACTAGTAGAACTTGAGGTCTTCTACTGTAGTATAGGTGATGAGAGGACCAGGGATACCAGTGCCAATCCCCAATGGAAAATGGAGTCAAGAGAAAACAAGAACAATGCAAGAAGGATGTTCATGAATGGTTAGGGAGAATTGGATTGAAAGCTTTTGGTGTTCAACCCTAGCCTGTTTTCAATTTGAATTTATGGAAAATTGTAAATCCCAACCTAGTTTAGAAGAGTGTTGTAACTTAACTAAAATTTTAGACTTTGAAATACTGGTTGAACATCACTTTTAATAGGAAGGACTTTAATAATAAATGAACACCATGAAATTTCAAGACTCGTAATTTTTTGGCAAATTTGCCAAGGGAAAACCCAGAATGGGAAAACCTATGAGAGAGAGAGAGAAAGGAATTTTATATCAGTCAAATTCAAAGCTATAGTAGTAATGCACATACTTGAGTAGCTAAGCCATCTAGAAGTCTATGGATTTCTATGCTACAATTTTTTTTCTTAGAGCACTCAATATTATGTAACATCTTATTTTTTTGATATAAGGAGTTGAAAGTCCCAGAGAAAACCAAATATGCCATGCTGTATTTCCATATATCCAAGGATTCCTAGAAACAAAAGCCTTGCATTGAAGAGATCTATAGAAGATACTGAAGCCAAGAGCCGCTGTAAGGTAAATGCTCTCTTGCAAACATACAATGTCCAAATATGTGCTTCATGTTCTCTTCTGTACCACTGTACAAACAAGCCATTATAAATCCAACTTTAATTTTTATCTAGTTTGTGTGCTTGCTAGACCACGAAAGCAAGCATGGAATCCAAGTAATCTAAGCTTATAAGGCATAGACCATATCAACTTAATTCTCTTCAAATTAGAAATATTCACTATTTGTAGTTGACCGTATGTGATTAAGCTTGTTAGAAATGTTGAACGTGTGTGTAATATATCTTTGTAGAGATATTTTGAGTCAAAATGAAGTATTAATTTTCCTCTTTGCAAAATCGTGTTCTCCATCTTTGTTTACAACCCCCAATTGCTACTTTAATGAAGAATCGTGTTAATAACCTCTAGAGAGTCTCTACTAACTCTGTTGACTTGTAAATTCTTGTTATACCTATTAGTTTCACCCGATAACCCTATTTTCTCTGCTGGCTTATACTTGGTAACTTTTGGGGATGGAATCCTTTCAGGTACTTGATTTACACTAATAATTGAAGGATTGCCTTTCTTTAACTGAAGTTTGGTGTTGAACCGGTTTGAGCCAAGTCGTATTTTACCTCTTGAAACTCAGCATGTTCTATAAACTAGATGCTGAAATGCGGTGAGAAACCTTAATCTTTTGCACTGAGTTTCTCTCTTCTTAAAATTGCTTGGGGCACGATGGAAGATGCAACTAATTGACCAACCTCGACACAAAGTCTATAGTGGAAGGCTGTATTTTCATAATATAAAACTCGTATACACTTATAATAATATCAATTCAGAATTGTCTTCTTTGGTAGTGCTGTATCCAATCCAACTCATAGAATTTCCATCAAAAGAAAGGAGCCCATGTTTTTCCCTACTTTCAATCAAGAGAATCGATTCGACTAGCGATTTACCCACTGCTTCCAATAGGTATATAGGGAGATTGGCTTCCTCACCCGTACAAGCATGGAAGAGATAAGTGTGTTTCCATGGTCAAAATGTTGAAACCTAGGTAGGAAAAAGAGTCCAGAACTTTCGTAGAATCAGGGACCATTATTTAAGGTGCAATTTCTATCTTCAGGAAAAATTGAAATGGAAATGAAATCCATGACGTACGATGGCTCAAATAGAACAAAGTATTTATTGGGAAGGATCTTTGGATTTTTGTTTTCTATCAACTTAAATAGAATCTTATATTATGTAATATAACATATATTTTATATCTATACATTTACAATATACACGACAGTTACAGAATTGTTGGATTCTAAATGAAAATTAGAACTAACTCTTCAACTTGTTGTAATCACTTGAACCTTTTCATTTTAGCTGCTTTACTTCCCGTTCCTCATGCATCTCCATCTCCAAACTTCCTCAATGTCAAGTGCATCTTCAATTGACACTTTGTCGAGCCACAAGCTTGTCTTGTGGGTCAGCTACAATCTGCAAGCAACCTCTTTTAATGGACATAAAGATTCCCATTGTGCTACCCACAAAACCTTTTATCTTGCAAAATATACTAAAAAGTTAAAAGCATCTCTTGCACAGACTTGAGTTTGAGAATCACTTTTATGCCCAGAAGTTGCTTATATTGCTGTTGTTTACCCACATATTTTCCCAGCAATAGATACAAAGTTGTTATCTGTTGATTTGAGGTTAGAAGAGGGCTACAGATTGAATCAACAGCCTGGAATAGTCCTTAGCCGTGCTCAATTGTACTATAAAACAACCCAGATTTTCCTCTTATGCTGATTCAAGGTCTGAAATGTGCTTAAAACTATCTAACTTGTGCCCAGAACATGCCAAATGACCTTCTTCATCAATGTTCAATGGTGAAAACCCAGAAGACCTCCAAATGTTACCCCCCTATTTGCATGGGTGGTTATTGAACGTTCAGTTGTTTCATGGATGGTTATGGGTGGTATGACAAAAGAAATAAAGACAGAGGTCAATACACCTATGCCACAATATGGGTTGATTTAGTATTAAGCAAAGGTTTTTCTGATAGGGTACTCTCATACATCAATAAATTCTAATGGATAGACCCAATTTGTAGACTATGAAAATATTATTTTGAAGTGTAGATGTTTCCATGGCATAGATCACTTGATGGCTAATGGAATCCTGCTCCCAAAAGCTTTAACAGAAGGATAGTGAGAAGAAATATTAATTGAATCCTCCTTTCTCAGATGAAGATGGTTTCCAAAAAAATTAGAAACTACGAGAGAAAACATCCAAATAGTTCAGAAATCAAATTTAAAAAGAAAAGGGTAATGAAATGATGGGAAATGGATCTCGTAGATAGGACCAATAACCCCAATAATCGTAACAGAAATCACGGCTAATATACAAAAACGAAAAAAATCCTCTGGTCGTCAAGGATTCCCTCTGTAAGACAAAATGTATGTCTATAGTGTAAGTCCCAAGGAAGCAAAACAGATTCAACCTTGATCAGGAATTGTTTATTTCTTCTTCAGCAAGGTATAGCGAGGATTATTGTACATTTCTTTCTTGCTAATAATAGAGAAAATGTGTATAGTGCAACAAATATAGGACAACAAGAGGTCAGGTAGTATCAATATGAATAAATTGATAAATGAAACCTTTTATCCAAATTCACAATTCAGAAATCCCTTCCTTGAGAAAGTTGCATGTCCAATATTTACTAAGGTACACATGATGGAATTTACATGCATAACAAGTGTAAGCACTACTCGACATTCCTGGTAGCATAAAAAGAAAGTTTGTCAGGCTGTGTTCTAGAAGCAAGTTGGAATGCTTGCTATAAAGATGACCCATGTTCAAAATCCTAGTGAGCAGGATTCAGTTAAATGACCAGTGAAAAATCCCAGTGACTTTGACAACCCATGGAAAAATAAAAGTTGTATAGAGACTCTGTTGATGGAAGCTGAGTTTTCTTTTGAAGATTAGGGAAAATGCTAGCTAGCACAATGAAGCTAATAAAGTATCAGAACCTATAGTGTTACTTTCTATCTTTCCCTTACACTAGCTAAAACTTGCTTACTGCTAATAAGCATTCCAGCGAGAGATTCCAAACCCCTCGGGTATGCTTCTACTCCTACCAGATGGCATGAAACTAATCTCTTTTATATTGTTTCTTTTTAAAAATAGCCTTTGCTTTCTCATTTTCTATTTGTGTATAGTGAACTCATGATTATGTACTAAAGTTTATTTTTGCTAAAATTCACCTGCACTACTACATCTATATCTGGTCATGTATAGTCTAACATAGGAAGTATTATGGTGAATGTTTATCTATTTACAGTTGAAAGTGTTATTTGTGCATATGTACATACATATTATCAACATCAGCCTCAACGGGTTGCAGATAACATGTTTATCCAAAGGGGATTCATAGGATGGTTATCAATAATAGACACAACAACTATATCAACAACAAAAGAAGTAGCAAGAATCTATTCTCCAACCACAGTATCAAGATGGTTAAGGAAATCCTTTCTATATCTTGCACTTGTGTAACATGTGTAACGTCATTGGAGATTTTTCATTCTTTCCTACTGCCAATATTTTATTTTATGAAAAATATGCCTTATTTTCTTCCTCAATATCTAATGTCATTGAAGTGTTCACGTCATTTTATTTATTCATAAAATAGTGTCTTTGGTTCTTAATTAAAACCATGGTTTGACAACATTCTCAGCATCCATATGGACAATATTATGTACAACCAACACAAAATTATGTAATATTATAGAAAGTTATCTTTATGAATCTAAGATTGTGGTATATAAAATTTAAGGCATTGATAAGTGCTATGCTTATATTTAACTTTTGAATTCCTATAGCATTCTTAGAATACTTATTACTATCAGCAGCAGGAGCATGCCCAACAGAAATAGGTATTGCCAATGTTTTTGGTGATTATGCATTATGATATTGCAATCTGATGGATTGATTGTATGGTAGGAAGATAACTTGTTTCTTTATGGTAGCTTGCTAAAATGGGCACACAAATAAGGAAATATTTAACATTATGTTTTATGAAATCGGGTTTTGACCATATATTGCTATTTGAAGACTTTTGTAATTGTATGAAGTATATACTACATTGTTATTTTTGTTGGTCCATTTTCGTTTGCAATTTTTTTGTTTGTCTCGCAATATTTTTACTTGAAAATACAAAGCTCCATTAAACCAGAGTTTGTGAGCTCCTATTTCCCTTGTAAAGAGATGTGACAGGGAAAAATAAGGAGTTGCAGTCCCTGGAACTTAATAATTCCCTGTTGATGTATGGAAGTAGTTTCAGAATATCAACATTTATCAATATTTGTTACTGTAACTATTTTGAGCAAGATATATGGTGTCAACATATTTAAATTCAACATCTTCACAAGTAAAAAGGATGAAAACAGTCCCAACAGTAATTCTTGGTGCTTCTTATCCCTCAAACAACCTCCTCATTCAAATATGGGAATTATTTTAGGCAATTCTCCCAAGCAGCAGTCATAAGCAAGCCTAAAAAGATCAATGTTTGAGACATGAGCAAGGATGTAGTGGCAATTTAGAGGAGTTTGGGTTTATTATTCATGGTGAATATCTGAACAATAGTGTTGAAGAGGGTCCATCATATATGAGCACAACTAATGCTCTTTTGAGGATACCTCTGCCCCTAATAGTCCTAAAATAACATAAAACCACAACCATGAATAGTTTTGACTTTCTAAGCACATTTTGGGACTATTGTGTCATCAACTAACCCTAAATAGCCCCAAATATTCGATGTTGGGTGTAATTCTTGGGCATATTTGTGCCTGAAACAACTTTGTGGTAATTTTTGAGTAGTTTTGGTACCTTTTACACCTTTATAACAATAATGGTGAGAAACAAAAGGACCTTAATTTCAAATATGTGCATGAATGGGGCTGATCCATGGTAAATTAGTAATTATGTGTGGTTCACCAGCATTTTGGTTCAAGTTCAGACCCCATGCAACATTTAATTAGTGGTTTGGGCATGTTCTAGCCCCAATATTCCTTTGAAACAACATTCTGGGCACTTTTCTTGTCATGAAACAAGCTATAAATGGACCTAGAGGCTAAAATACAAATCTGGGTAAATTCCAAACCTCAAAAGGCAATGATTGATAGTCAGGAGAGTGTAAACAACCATAAAAAACAGATCTGGGAACTTCTAAGTTAATTATCGGTAGATAATAGCCATTTTTAAATCCTAACCATTAGATCTTTGAAAAAAATCATGCGTAAAAGAAGTATAAACAGTCTTAAACATGAAATATGGACATACACTAACTTCTCTCATCCTTCTAGCAGCCATCATTGTAGACCTGGGTGCATTTTGTGCCCTAGAACAACATAATGCAACCTTGAACTTTGAATGTGGCAGTCTTGAGGTCATGCCAGCAACAATTCTAAGCATATCTCTGTGCATCAAAACCTTAAAACAGTCCTTCCATCACACTATTTTTAGACCTGTGGAGATGTTTTGATAGATCTAATTGCTGTGGTTTAACATTTCATCCCTTTAGCACTTGTCTTCTAGTAATATCATCCCTTTGGAGGATTTTTCACATGGGTCATACCCTATTTTATGAAGAACGTTTTTGAATTTGGAGGTTGTTATATAGGGTGATATCTTAAAAAATCACTTAAACAACAAATAAGTTTGAAAACTCCATCCAATACCCAGAAAGATAATCACAAGAAAATAGAGAAATTTGGTTTCTGGTGTTATTTTTAAAATTTGATTGTGTAGGAAACATACAGTTCACTTGTACAACATGGTTCCTCCAAAATAAAGGAAACACGAAAAGGAGAAGATGAAAACCTTCTTAAGGTACAGTCACCAAGTATTAGAGGGTAAGAGTTGGATTATTGAGGAAATGGAAATGCTACACTTGCATAAGGAAACTCAGAAAAGCTAGAAGGTGTTTGCGCATGTGTTGTCTGAAAGTTGTGCTCTTGAAGTTGAGGGAATAGGTATGCTATCTAGTTCTTTATTCTCTGTTATATATTTTTGCCACATTTTCCTTATGGAATTAATTTGTCTGCAACACTTTTCTTCACATGGAATATGGTTGTTCTAGCTGATGTAAAGTTGGGCCTTCATTAGCCATGTATATAAAATATGGTGTGCATAGTATGCTATCTATTTTGTTTTCAACTGTCATTCTCCTAGTGTTTCAAGTCATGCGTGGTTTTCCAAAGAAAAAGATAAAATGACAGCCTCATTCTATACTCTATGGACCCATGAATATGCTTATATCGAATCATGGGGTTGGGGATCATGTAGATCTCCTAGTGAAAGCACTACAACATCACCCTGGGAAGTGAATAAACATTAGGAATTGGAATCACAATATATCCTAACAATTTGTCATTGTGGTTACTTATTAGCTTGATGGAAGAAGGAACTTTGCTCATTCCATGGTGGATAGGATCCATGTGAAGCACCAACTATTGGGTTGATCATCCTCATTTGATTCTCCTTATTACTCCACTTATACATGGCTCTGGGATGGTCATGCTCATCTACTATATCCTTGGCATCCACACTAATATAATTGTTTTTGATACGTCTCATATACACTTACGGTTGGTATGGAATAGTGATTTTTGCAATCCAATTAAGCCAATTTCTTGAGTTTTTTTAAAAATTCCTAGAAAAGGTTTATGGATTTCATAACTTGCTTGACCATACCTTGTGAACTTATACAATCCATCATCCTTTTCCAACCATTAGATATTCAAAGTTGTGTATTGATCCTTTTACCATTATAGAGGACTCCGTAAGTTAGGTTCCCAAATTCTTAAAGGGTGATAGCTCAATCGAAGAGAACCTATCCTACAAACAGGAGGTTGGTCATTCTATTCCTCCATACCCTAATTATATTATAATATTGGTTAAAAACAACTAAATTAGTGACCAAAAAATTAGAGATGCGAAACTAGGAATTAAAAAGGATGCAATACGTGGTGCTAATGATGAAACCAAACATGGCGTTGATATGGTAGCAAAATAAGACATGAAACTAGGCATTAAAAAGGATGCAACATGTGTCGTTAATGATGAAGCCAAACATTGCATTGATATGGTAGTAAAATAAGACGTTAATTTGGATGAAAAACATGATGCTACATAGGAAGCAAAACATGGTGCAACAATAGAAGAAATATTTGGCATCATTTTGGTAGCAAAACACGATGCATAAAAGGAAGCAAAAATTGGTGCAAATTTGGAAGCAAACATTGGCACACATTTGGAAGTAAAACATGGTGCAAATGAGATGCTAAAGTGGTAAAAAAAATGGATCCAATATTAGATGCTAATTTGGATGCTAACATGATGCTATTAAGGATTAAAATATGGCTCTAACGGGGATGTCATTTAAGAAGAAAAAGTGGACACTTGCTAGGAAGAAAAATAGGACATTATTTAGGAAGCAAACCTCGACGTTATTTAGGAAGAAATGTTGGATGCTATTCTAGAAGAAAAAATACATGCTATTTTAGACATCATAAAGGATGCTATCTAGGAAGAAAAAGAAGGCATTTTTTGAGACGCTTTAAGTTTTGTCCATGATGCGTCCTATTTAGCGTCTCGTCTGACCACTCAATGTAAAAAAAATTACACTAAAAATGGACGCTAAATGGGATGCTGATTCTAGGATTTGTTGTAGTGGTGCCAACGCCTTGATGCTCTTCAACTGCATATTAGTTTTTTATTTTTAGACCTCCAAAATTGACCCAAATGTTGCATTTGATTTTGGATTAATAGGTACAGTTTATATGAACTATAACTTATGCCTATTTTTACATTATTGAATTCTTTGATGTTGTGGATTATAGGCAATGATTTAAGATATTTGTTTATCATGGCTTTGCAACATTTCTATGACCACCCTACTCCTTTATTTTCCATTATGTTCACCTGAAGGAAATACCCATGGTTTCCATGCTTGTAAAATTAGTCATTCAGGATCCTTTGGAATACTATCCCATTCAGAAAACTGAAGAGAAGCTCAAGTGCCTATTTGGTAGGTACCCATTTGTTGTTCATCTTTCTCTTTGTCCTCCTATAAAATTTTATTTTGAGTTGTAGGATAAAATATTTATCTTAAAATTCCATTATTGAAGAAAACCCACTAACAATATATAAATCATCTCAGCACTAAAAAAATATGTGATAATTCCCATCGGGTATTTTTTTTAATCTTTCTCATCATTTGAGAAATGATCATATGGCAGGGACTTCAATGAAGCACTCTCTTCAATACAACTCTATGCCACCCTATTCAATACAGCTATATTCCTATAAGCTATTAGTCCCCGTGAAAAGGTGCTCCCCTAATAAATTTCACATTCAAGCACTATGTGATCACTATCTAAATTCATTTTATTTCCAATAATCGATGACCATTTCATCTTTTCCCTCATTTAGATTGTTGTGTGATCGACAACTTTATTCATTTTATCTACTAACAAAGGTTTTCCATTTCAGGTGTTCCCTGTTTAAATTATTTCCTTCCCAATTCCTTTGTACCTATAAATGGATTTCCTTCTTTGTTTTTCTTCCTTTAAATGATATTATGCTTATTATCTGCCAATTTATTATTTTTGGATACTTTACTTATAGTTCAACGAGATTATTAACTTTCATGCAACCATGTATTTGGCAGGTAAGTCCTTTACATATTGTTGGTTTTTTAAATTATGGAATGGATGCGGTGCATTAAGTTCCTGCATTGTGTTGTCCAATTCCACATATGGATGCCTTGGTGAACATCTATAGAAACATGGAGGTGGAAAAATGATTGTCTTTTTAATTCTAATCTCATTGCATAATTGGATGTGACAAGTCATTCCAAATATTTCCTCAGTCATCACAAATTCCTTGCAAATGTGGGATTGCTTGGATTAATGCATCAGAAAATTTGAGCTTGGCACATCTAGAATGATCGCAATGTTATTATTGTTGTGTTGATAGGTGCATTTTATAGGCCATTGTAATGGGTGGAAGAATGGAGACGTATAATTTTTTAGGGTTCAACATGGAGTTGATACAATTAATTTAAAAAATATTAATAACAAAAAAATATTTTCAATGTATGGATACATGTTAATTTTGGATTTATGATATGCTAAGACACTACTACATTTTGACCAAAAATCCGACGGCCGTCATGTCGGATTTTCGACACTTCCCTGTCACATGTACGACACTTTGATTTTTTGTTAAGCGTCGGAAACTTATCATCGGGTTTCCGACACCTAAATAACCGTCGGAAAAGCGACACCTAAGTAACCGTCGGTTAAGCGACAGAATATCCTCGACAGTGGTGAAAGTTTTTGAAGAAAAACGACAGCAAGAACCGTCGGATTTGCGACGGATATCTACAAAAGACGTCGAACAAGCGACAGTGTAGAGCGTCGGATTTGCGACGGATAGCTAGTAAAGACATCCGAAAAGCGACAGTTAACAACGTCGTATTTCCAATTGATATCCACAACAGATGTCGGAAAAGCGACAGCAAGAAGCGTCGCTTAAGCGACGCCTACTGAATTTTTTTTTTTTAAATATTGTGAAAGTTTTTGCATAGAAGGTTGAACGTTATGAATGTGTGATGAATTTGACATGTTTTATTTGTAGATATTTGAATTCTTTGCAGGGTTTGCGATAAGAAGTCTATTATTCTTAAGAATAAAAACATGTTGTGTGTTTATGTTGACGCAGGTTATTTTTGCCACAAATAGTATGATATGACTACCAATATTATAGCCCATCAAGTTTTGAGAGATCGTTGGTTAAGATTTTATAAATTATCTATCGATGATGTAAGGCCATAGCTGAATTCTATATCTGTAATTTGTTTCAACTTCTCATTTCAATAGCAAGAAGCATGTTTTGTAATGATCTGTAATGATCTAACTTTGTCTTCTCCTTGATCGAAGAGCAGCTTTTCAATGGTATTTGAAGTTCATTCATTTCGGTATTCACTACGATAGTACAGCAAAAGCATTTAATATAAAGTGGCTGAAAACCCGATACTATAAAACTGCATTCAAACAGAATTCACTCAGTAATTCGTCCAATTCAGAAACACCAGTTTGCAATTTCCCTTCCCTGTAGAGCTTGTCAAAGAACACCATAAAAGTAAAGTTGTTAGGAACCAAACCATCCTCCACCAAATGAAGTAAAAGGAGGTCTGCCCCTTGCCGATCTCCTTCTTTGCACAGCCCACCAATTAACAAGTTAAAAGTTCTCAAGTCTGGGGAACAGCCTTTATTCAACATAGAATCTCATAGCTTAACACCTTCACCCACTCTGCCTTCATTGACAAGCCCATTCATCAAAATGTTGTAGGTTGAGATATTTGGCCAACAACCTCTCTGCATAATTTCATTGAAGACCTTCATAGCTTCAGCAGTGTTCTGTTTCTTGCAATAACCATCAATCACAGCATCGACCTTCAGCAGTGTTCTGTTTCTTGAATCTCTTATTTAAATTTAACAATTGAAGTACCTAGGACAAATCTTTTATATACATGGGATCAATTACTTATTTCTTTCTCAGCACTGAGGCAGATCATAAGGAGGAGATTCAAGAGTTTCCAATGGTCCAATTCCGTTCTCCACCAAGAAAGCTGTTGACAAACCCCAAGATGTATGGACTTCTAGATGGCAGTGCATGAACCAGATTCCTGAAATTGGTCAATACAAGTCAAGTTACAGTGTACTTAGAGATCTAAATTCATTAATGCTAATTAATTGTTTGCTACCCTTAAAATTATATTTTATTTGACTAAAAAGAAACTGAAAATAGTTTTACTTACCAGGATTGTCAGCTTTGAATCTGATGGCATCCCATCTGCCTGCTGGCACAACTATAGTATTGCGCTCTGGAGGATATTCAAGGTTAAACTTACTGGGATTCTCTGTTGAATCGTAATTTCCATGTCCCTGTCCAACAATATAAAAATTGTATCCATGAAGATGAATGGGATGGTTTTCAGTCCCAATAATATTAGTGTTCTGCAGGACTAATTGTACATTGGATTTAAAAGGGATAACACTGATTTTTGCTGACTTTCCAAACATTGATCTAGCATATGATATATTAGAGAGTGATGATGTGAGTGTCGGGGAAAATGTTACATTGCAAGTTACTCTTGAAAGAGATCTAGAAAGAAGACAGGAATTAGGTCTAGTTGATGCACCCAGGTATCCCAAACCAAAAGAAGAAGGTTGGTGGCTAGTTGTTGGGGATCCAAGTAGTAATCAGTTGCTGGCTATTAAGAGAGTATCACTTCAGATAAAATCTAAGGTTAAGCTTGATTTCACTGCACCATCAGAGCTTGGAGACAAAATGACTCTTAACAGGTTCTAAAATCATGGTCTCATTTCACTGGCATCAAAAGAGCAATAATTATGCTTGATGAATTAACTTGTAAAAGCTATGCTGGCCATTTGTACCAGGTTCTCCAAAATCTATTTCACCAGCCTCAAAATTGAGAGGTATACCATCAATAGAAACTCCCCATGCTAAGCTGCAACATACAGAAAAATAGATTCATATCATTATCAAAAAATATCGAGGATGATCTCAGAAGATGAAAGCTCAAGTGCACAAAATCAGACAGCAGAAAACATCCAAGACAGAAGTTTACTTGACATTGACATAAAACAAACAGATTGACATAAAACAAAGCTCACTTGATAAGTAAAAGGAAAAAAGCTCATTGCAATATACTGAGTAACAAGCAAAATGTCAATAACATCCAACAGAGATAAAAAGAAATAAATGAACATTATAAATTGGATATTACTGTTCTTATTCTAACCAAGCTAGAATCATTCTGACCAATAAAGAGGAATTAGCTTGGTTTCCAACATACTTTTGTGCCAAATGAACCTTGTACCGTGATCGATAACTCAGATCGTTCACTATCTTGGAATTTACTAATTGTTTCTCCATAAGATTTCTCACCATGGCCATCATCCATGTAGGCAATGTTTCCAAAATCTGTACAGTGTCTGCATGTAGGGCACATAATAACTCAAAAAATGATGTACCTGCTAATAGAGAATATATATATATATAAACTGGATGTATGAGCAGAGGTCCTTCTAGCTGATTTAAGGCTGTCCTGAAGGTAAAAGTATTGCCAAGTTGCTTCATATTGAAGATTCACTTGCCAAATATAGAAGATTCAATTTCTCAGAACTTAATTCAATGGTTATGTGATCCATTACTTTCAACAAACTCTCACGTGAGGCTTATTATTTTGACAGCTGATCCACTTAATAAGTTCAGGTCTCATTCAAGCCACACTAATTGTTTTTTTTTTGGTAAGAATAACTATCATGTTCAAGGTAGGTTACTCTACAAGATGAACAAGCTGCTTAATAAAATGAGAAAGGTACACTTTTTCTCCTCAAGGGGGAGAGCACAGTGATGAAGACAAAATGGCCCTCTCTAGCACCGTAAGACGGGAGTATATTGTGAAAATGGTATGTGGTCAACACCACCACAGAGATTGATCAAATGAAAGTGGTTGGTGGTCAACCAAAACCACCACATTGATGAAATTGGTTAGTCATAAACCAAGACCACCAAGTACATGGTATCTACTATAAATACATTGATCAAAGAAGTATTGAAGAAGAATCCAAAGCTCAAGCTTGGATCCCTTCAATATACTTTTCACCTTGTGTACCTGACAGGGGAATATCAATGATGATATTTAGGCTTCAAGTTTTGAAGTCCTATAAATTAAAATTTAATTAGCATTTCTGAATTCCAGAATGGCAACGGGTCTCCTTTTAGATGATGAATTTTGTTGTTTTTTCTTTAAGAAGTTTGCAATCAAAGGCATCAAACGAGGTTGAATGTTCAAATCCGTTGGTGATGTTATTGATGTCTGACCCTGCATGGAAAAATTTATCTCAGTATACTAGTAAATAACAATGAAAACAACACTGTTTGATTTCAATAGTTGACGAGATAACCTGACTTTTTGTTGTTTCGGCGGTTGAATCAATAGTGCCCATTGTTAATTCTGGAGATTCCATCAATGTCTGTAATATATCAGTCCCACCATTCTCCAAAACAAAAAGGCTCATTAATGACTTAATAACATAGATTTATCCCATACATAACAACTCTGATCCCATTTGGAACTTCACATATAGTTCACCAGGAAAATAACTCTGTGTATGCATCTCAAGCAATTTAGCCATTATCTTGTTCAACCCAATTCCAATTGGATGCAAGTGTGAACATTGTTGAACACAATTTACAATCAAA
>LPNX010293831.1:48251-68928 GCA_001517045.1 Pseudotsuga menziesii
ATAAGGGTTTCTTTTGGATATTTCTAGTTGGGAGAGAGGTCTCGCAATACTTTTTTTCTAAAAGTGAACTGGCAACTTTCCATTTACAACTTCTCATCTCAATTACAATTACGATATATTGCCTTAATTAATAGGGAAGAAATTAGTCAAATGAAGGTTTTTTGTATTCATTTGTGAATGGAAGAAATCTTTGTGTGTGTGTGTGTGTGTGTGTGTGTGTATACATATTAGGTATTCATGAAGTTCTGTCACTACTTGAACAATATTGGTAAGCTTCACAATCTAATAAGGATGAATGTGCAAACCTCTTTTTTATATATGATCTTATCTTTAGACAATGTTTAAGGAAAAAGTTGTTGTATGTAATCATTCTTGTAGGACATAAAAAATTTGATATCTATTCGCGAGATCCTTGATAACTTCATTGGAGTAGGATACGTAGTAGCTTCATAGAAAGTAGGGTTTGTGCACATTATTCAAAGTTGAACAAAGGAGTTCCATTCATTAGAAGAAATCTGGGGTCTAAAATGGGCCTTATAAGAAAATGTGCCAGCAATAAGTTCTTGTGACTTGGAATTCAAGAACCAATAGATTTTCAATAAAATGAATCAAACATAATGGTTAAATTGACATATTTGTCATAAAAAAACTACTTTTTTTGTTTAAAATGAATCAAACATAATGTTTAAATCGACATATTTGTCATAAAAAAACTACTTTTTTTGTTCGTATTTTCGACATATCTCCCTATGGTTTTACTCAAATTTCGATCGGGAGAGCTCACTGGATGCAAAATTTGATTACACATCAAAGGAGTACCCACACTGCATACTTTTGACGGACCTTGCTACCATAAAAACAAGAAATACCTGAAAAAAATGATGATGATGTCATCATCACATTTTTCAGGTATTTCTTGTTTTTTGGGTAGCATGGTGCATCAAAAGTATGCACTATGGATACTCGTTGAATGCATAATCAAATTACGCATCCAATGACCTTGCCTGATTGAAATTTGAGTAAAAACATAGTGAGATATATAAAAAATACGAACACAAAAAGTAGTTTTTTTCTTTCTTCCTCCAAAATTAATAAATATTATTTTATTATTTTAACAATTATTTTATTAGTTTCCATAGGAGGCCCATTTTAAACCTCAAAATTCCTCTAATGCTCAATGTGATGGAACGGTTCTTATTATGTCATATATATTATATTATCATTAGCACGTGACGCTATTTATTCTAAGTATTGGATCGTTTCCATTGTTATTACTCGTTTCGATATATTTTTGGAAAATAACTCACTAACATTGTCATTTAATTAATTATTGGTGTAGGTCTATCATGCTTGGAGGTAGTTTGAGAAGCAAGATGGAATCATGTCTTTTCAGGAGAATAGTAAAGATCCAGATTTCGAATTCTTTAATATATTTTTGGAGAGAGTAAGATACCAAAGGAAAGGATTTGAATCTCTCATGTTTTCATAGTGCAGTCTAGATGTGCAAAGGATTTTCAAAATTTAATGTGCATGATTTCAGTTGCTCTTACATTAAATTATTGTGTTATAGTGTTTATTTGCAGGGGAGTGGTTCAGGATATGATTTGGTTGTAGTTGATTCCATGCACACAGCTAATTATGCTAGTTGTATTTGACATTCTTGTTGAAGTAATTACGAACCACATAAGATTTATGCTCCTTGTATTCTGAACATGTTAGAATTATGTGGGTACATATATATGCCATTGAGTTTTTGGGATGGTTTCTAACAACATACTAAAATTTGAGCTTCCCGAATAGTTTATCTTATGCCTTTAATTGATTGCACAAATGTTTTCTTGCAAAACAATTTTAAGAGTGAACCATGAAATGCATCTCTATTTTCAACTTTCAAATAACTTTATAGGAAATGTTTAAGCATAACATATCGAGTTTTATCAAAGGGTCTTTCATAGTATACTAACTTTTCGTAGAAAAGATGATATTGAAAATTTACAAAGCCATAGATCACTTATCACTAATAGGATAAATTAAAGTCGAAATTGCTTCCTATAGACTTTGCATAACCATTGTTTAGTGGTGCTTTCACTTTCTTGTGTTAATAATGATCACATGATAGGAAAATATGATGTTCAAAATTTACAAATCCATAGAGTTAGTCACTAATAGGATAAATTACAGGGGACATTTCTTCCTATAGAATTTTAGTAGCCATTTTTTAAAGGTGGTTTGACTTTGTTGTATTAATAATAATCACATGCTAGGAATTACAAAGAAATTGTTTCCATGTAGTCATGCAATAGGGGATGTTATTTTTATGCAGCATTCATTTTCTATTTGGTAATTTTCATTTTATTTTATCTAGGTTTTATAGTACTAAATATCACCTCAAAGTTCAATATTTACTAGTACTTTTGTGCAATTCTGAAAAGAATATGCAATTAAGTTAGTGTTTTGTTATATTTCAGGCCAAAATCATAGAGGGAAAGAGAATCACTTGTTTTTTTATGCTCATCAGTTAAAGGAATGGGTTTTAAACATTTATTGTTATATATGAACTCAAAAACAATTAGAAATGCCCGAAATTGTACGTATAAGGATGGTTTCTTCTGATTCATGACCCAAAATTGAAGTAATGAGGTTACTCCTACCCAAAACCTGGACTAATTTTTTTTTTAATGCCAGTTAGACATGTTCCTTTGATGTTGAGTAATGCCCAACTTGCAAATTTAACCTCATAATTGATTTTGTCATTTTTGCATGCCTAGGTTTGATTATATATACTTAGCTTAATAAGCTTGAGCTCACAACATTAAGATAGAGTTTGATTCTTAATGAACACATATATATATATGTGGAAGAGTGTATAATGAATCAGTCTTCTTTTAAAACATAAATAATATATCATATACAAATTACAATTAGTGAATGATTCCTCATAGAGTAATAGTTCTTCCTTCTATCAATCACTAACGATTTTCAAACAATGTTTTATATAGAGTCGATCCTCTATGTTAGAGGCCACTCCTCTACATAGTTCCCTCTATCGAATACAATAAAGCGTGAGAAGGCCCCCTACACTTTTCCAAAACAAATATATATATGTATATATGTGGGGGGGGGGGTGTGAGGGGGGGGAGCACAGGGAAGAGACCCCTCTCTCTTCCATTAATTAAAATGGAGAAATAGAACCACGTTGTCTAAATGGTGAAGTAATAATATTAAGTTCGTCCTCATAAGAGGTTGCTCCCCTCTTTACACTCAAGCAACAACAATAGATAATAATAAGCAGAGTGGGGATTGTGTACTTATACAAAACTTTAAAACAAAAATAATATTTGCATATCAAAACCAAGAGCATGGATCCTTCTCCACAATTAATAAAAAAGAAAAAGAAAAAAAAACCCACATACATATATATAAATATAAAAGAACCAAGAATGTAGATTCTCTCTTCAAAGAAATGCCACAGTTTTTAGATAATAAAGGTTGATTCTTAACATACTAACCTCTTTTTGTTTTTCTGCAAACAAAATGTATTCAGTAAGAAAACGAATGCAAGGGTTAACTAAAAACTATACTAGTTCAGTTCTCCTGATCAGGTGGAGACTATCCCCATTTTGCTTAGCACATAGTTAATACTCAAATGAAATATATATGAATTGGGGTCTCTAAGAGGGAGACCATTCCTAATTTCTCTTATTGAATGGATAATATTTAAATAAAATACATGTTGGATTGACTTTTCGAGAGAGAGAGAGAGACCATCCCTAATATTGCTTAACATAGAAATGACATTCGAATGAAGCATTGACAGATTTCTGTCTGAAAAAGAGACCAGTCCGTATATATGACAGGGAGCATTGATCCATGGACTCAGTTTAAGTGCCTATCAATCAGATCATGATCATAGCTCCAGATCGTATGTGGAAGGGGCACTAAAACTCGATTATAATAGTTTCGAAGTCTTAGGGTTGTACCATTTGAATTGAATTTATGGTGACATCATTTTCCTTTACCTACCATAATAACAGTTGGTGTTTCCAAACTTAAACACCAAACTTAAAAGCGATCACAAGCACAAAGATCCCAAATTCCAAAACAACTTTAAATCCATCCATTGAGGGGGTATCCATGACATTAGGTATGATCCTACCTTTCTGGCTATGTACCATGCCATCCAAGTAACAATTGCTAATGTCATAACCTTTAAAAAAATAAGCTTCTTCGTACAATAAACAACATTATTTGTAAATGTATTTGTATAGTTATATTTACAACATGGATTAAATAATATTTTATTTCTAATTGATGTCTTTCTTAGGCTTTTCACAATGATTGTCCCTTCATTTTTTTAGTTTTATAGAGGTGCTAGCTCAATGGAAGAGCGCTTGCTTTAGAAGTAGGAATATAGTGGTTCGACTCAACTGCACCTTGATATTGTAACACTATTACAAAAAGAAGTTTGTGTATTGTCTTTAAGTAGGTGTCTTAAACTGTTGCCTTAAATTATTGTCTTAAATTTAAGACAATAGTTTAAGACAATAATTTAAGACAAGAGTTTAAGACACCGCTTAAAGACAATACTTAAGACAATACACAAACCTTTTTTTGTCAAGTGGAGACAATTTATAGAAATATTGTCTCAAATATTATCTTAATAATCCTTTCTATATAATAGTGACAGTCTCTAGCTCGTATGCATCATGTCCTTGTGATGCTGATATAATATAATTGATGGAGGAAGGGAACAAATCGGGGCCATTCTTCTTCTAGATTATTCCATGCGGAGGGAAATAAGGGCAGAACCCATCTTCGCCCAAAGACACTACGATGAAAAAGTTTTCTGGATGAGAGAACCATTAAGTAAGAGCCTTGTCCATATAGTTGACAGGGGAAGGGAACATGCCGTCTAGGTCATTCTTCTTCTACATTATTCCATGCGACGGAAACAGGGCCAGACCCCATCTCCAACCAAGACATTAAGCTGAAAAAGCTTTCGGGTTAAGATCACCTGCATTAACGAAGATCCCTCTCCATATAGTTGACATAGGAAGGGAACATGTCGTCCGGGTCATTCTTCTTCTACATTATTCCATGCGAGGGCGGGACAAGGAAATACCCCATCTCTTCCCAAGACATTATTCGATGCGAGAGAGAAATGGCCAGACCCATCTTCACCCAAGACACTAAAAAATCATTCTGGTTGAGAGAACCATTAATGAAGAGCCCAAATGGTCATTAAGTTGCTCATTTTAAGCATTTGGAATGTATTTTCATGCTTAACTGGGTAAGCACAGTTAATTTTTTTACTAGTGAACCCTACATAAATCAAGGGCAGAACTTTAAGACGCAAAAGATAATTGAGGATCTTAAAAGGCCGCTGCATGTAGTAGTGGGAGGATTCTGAAAAGGTTTTATAGGAATTTTGGAGGGGAATGAACACTCGAGTCCTTGAGTATTGTAAATGTGTTACACTGCAATAAATAAAACTGACAATCATACACGATTATTACTCTTGAAATTTGGTGAAGGAAAGAAAACAAAACGACATCAAAGTTTTATCATCCGACCGTGTAAGCATGAGTGTTTGTGTCCATTTTGCAATACAATTGTATGTGAATGATCTCTTTCCTTTCTATAAATATCTTTCTTTTCTGCAAATATGGTTCATAAATGATAATGTTTCTATAAAAATTTTTATAAAAAATATTATTCGCTATCAATTCATTGAGATATGATATCAAGTTAGTTATTTTTTTGAGAGACACTACTTCATAGTTTGGGTTGTTAAAATTATTGGAAAAAAATAATTATGAGTTGATGTGCATTACTTGAGCACTGGCTAAATTAAAAAAAAAAACCATATGAGTACAATTTAGGTCTGTTGGTTTGTAAGTTTAGTTAGCCAATCTTTCATATTATGGAATTCACCTTTAATTGTATTTATTTAAGCTCATAATAATTCATAAATCAAGTTTTTTTGGTAAATAAAATTGCAGAAATGTATTATTCTTAACTGTAAATTCTAGTAGCTTCCAAGAAAAATCAATAATAATGTATATAAAATTAAAATAAAAATCATTTTAAAAAGAAAAATAGAAAAACCAAGGAAAAAAATTAAAAATAAAAAAAAAGCACGAGCTTTTAATTATAAAATCACACAGGGCCGAAGCTCTGTAAAAGTATATATTTCTTAAGCTCTGTAAAAGTATATATTTGTTTTAGAAAGAAATAAAAATGTCGCCTTCTTGTTTTAAGCAAGTTCCGTGAGTTTGAAAATTTTTGGCTAAGAACCGCAAGTTATTGGCGCAAATTTAGGACAATGGCTTAAAATATAAGTAATCGAATTGCATGGTTGTGTCATAAATATCTCTGGGTTCTGAAAAGTTCATAACTTGAAAAGATATTTAAGTTCATGGTTATGCAATAAATATCGGGAAGAAGTGGAACATTATTTTATGAAATAATGTTAAATGCCAAAATCACTTTATAGCAAAGTATTTTATTATGGTGTACAACAGTTTTGTTTTAAATTATTTTGTAAGTATTGTGCATTAATTTATTAAATAAAATGGTAAATAAAATGGTGATTAAAAATAAATTGTAATTTTGTATAGTAAATTGCGCAGGAATGATTATTTTGCAGTTTTATCTTTTAATTTGGTATCAAGGCAGGGTTTAGGAAGAGCAAACTCTGTTTTATAAAAGAAATGATAAAAAGAAAATAAATTAAAAGTGGATTCCACTTTTAGTCCACAAGTCTACAAACACCAATTTTTATAAGCAAGAACCATGAAAGCTTTCTTCACAGAATTCCACTCCATTGAGACTGCTTTTGTGTGAATGGGGAACTTGTTTTGATCGGCGGATGGAACCCTAACGTCTCGAAGATTCTCCACATCGTTTTCATTTAAGCAGCAGGGGAGACACTCCCCCCGTTGAAATGTCTTTCACATACTCCGTCTCCGTAGAAGGACTCGTTTACGTTGCGGGAGGAAAACTGACAACGATGAAGAAGCAGTTTACAATGTGGATGAAGATGCTTTTAGAGCGCGGGACACCTGCTTTGATGCTTTTCGAGCGCGCGCGGGAGACAGCTTCTTCATCGTTCTCGGTTCCTTCGGCAACTTAAACGACTCCTTCCGGGAAGACGGAGTAAGTGACAGACATTCCAACGGGCGGCATGTCTACGCCGCAACTGCAGATAAGAAATCATGGATGAAAACGTTGGAACTCGGGATTTTTTTCTTTACTTATAGAAGCGGGGATTCATCAGCCTGCCATCCCAGCTTATGTGGACGGCTGCGAACATGAATTATATATATTATAATAACCCATAGACATACCTGGGAATATATATTACAACAGAACAGCACATACACATCTTGTATGTCACTAATCGTGGCATTACCTGTGTATCCTACCAGATCAAGCAGTGGTGTAGAATCCTGGAAAACCAGCCGTAGCAGCCTTAGGATATATTTTTCTACACATACTAAATAATTCACTTGCAGTAATGCTGAATTTCCATTCTCAATGGAAGCCGATCTCCAGAACGTCTCGTGGCAGTTAATGTTCTGGGCAGTGAATTCGAAAGACGGGTTGCGATGGTTTTTGAAAAGGTTTTAAGGGAAATTTGGAGAGGCAATGAACGGCCGGGTCCTTGAGTATTGTAAATGCGTTACACTGCACGAAATAAAACTCTTGAAATTTGGTGGTGGCATATAATGTCCCTCTTATACCTGGGTGCCATTTATGTGTGCAAAATGGGTAAAAGAGTCTTTGTTTCACTGTTACTAAAAAAGAACAAATCCATCACATTAGTGTCTAAACGAGCCTTTTTCCTTCCTGAATAATTATGTGTAACTTCAACCGTACACCCATTCATATCAATGGCCTATCTTTGAAAACAACATTCGATAGTATTTTAAAGATGCAAACCCAAAACATCATTCTTATTTTTAAAAGAAACATTTCATCATCATTACAAATTGAAAGAAACAGATGATCAACACATAAGTCAATGCATATTAAATCAACTTCTGTGTCAATGCATATTAAATCAACTTCTGAGTGAAGAGGCGATTCTTTCTTTTACAATAGTTTTTCTTTTGAAAATATCATAACATTAGTCTCACAAGCTTACAAAACAATTACATATGAATATGATTCCCTTATACTCAAATCAGTAACAAAACACCATATTTCATATAACAAGGATATCGTAAGCTAAATTGATACAGCATGCAAGAGCCTTAGGCAACAATTTTCTTATTTATCTAACATAAGGTGACCAGCCAATAAATGATCATTCTATTTAACACAAATCGTATCTCACCATTTCACCATTATCATCTCCATTTCCACCATTACTATCAAGCTCAATGTACATGCATAAAAAATCATCAAAGAGCATAAAATGAAAAATACTTCAACCACATAAAAGTGCAGAATACATCATGACACAAAAACGATACCAATGTACGTGGTTCACCCAATCCTTGGGCTACGTCCACAAAACTTGTCACATCAGGTGACATTTATTAAGAATTAAAAGTTACAATCTGCAACACTTTGTTGCCATCTTTTCTTTTGAACTTCAGAAGAACCCTCTTAGGGAGAACCTTCAAGGAATTGAATCCTACACAGATTCTATATAAACATCATATTTGAGCTTTTTATCTTCCTTTGACATATGTAGGCCAATACATCATAGATATCTATTATATATATATATATGACAATATATAAAAAGCTCTATGCATGATCAACTATTGTATACATATGCTCTTTTATCAACATCTTGGTTTTCTGTGGAGGTTTTTACATGACCTTTTATATATATATATATATATATATACCAAACCTTGCCTATCAGCATCTTTATAAAATGTTTTCTATAAAGACCTGCCTATTATTTTAATTCAAGCACAAACCCCAGACAGGGATCCGCTATACCCATACTCAAAAGTACGCCGAAAAGTAGGCTGTAAAACCTACAAAAACTCCCCATGGATCCGTTGTATCCATGCTCAAACAGAACCCATATACCTAAACACTCACGAGGTTCCATTGGTTCTGCGATTAGTCCCACCCTAAGGAAATGTATCAACATTGATGAAATCTATCAACTCAAAGTACAACAATCTACTCAGATATCATCAAAAGGTATGTAGCTACTCATTCAAAGTACAGCATACCGAATGGGCATTCTGAGGTAGCGATTTTATCTTCAACAGTAAAAAAAACATCATGCAGCAGATTGGGAAATCTCAGAGTTTGAATCTGGCTTTCGATTACACACACAGTAAAATACAAGCAATAAGCAAGCATAGCATACCGGACGGGCATTCGGGAGTGGCGATTTCATCTTCAGCAATAATAAAACGTGCATGCAAGGGATAATATATATTTATTAAACCCTTGCTCCTATTTATCATATTATACTGTTATTAACAGAAAACTATCCTCCCAGCCCACGCACCATCTTCCCTGATGGAATTACCTGTGTATTGTTTTAAAATTCTTTTTTAAAGGAAGACTACCCCACAACCTGTGCACCATCGTCCATAACCTAGGCAAGGAAGTTCTTAAGCCCAAAGAATCTGGAAAATCGATCAGGTATCACAAAGGATGACATATCATGTGCTAGCTTGTTTCATTTACGCCATAACCAGTGTGAAGTTATAATGACAAACACGGAGGATGGACATAGGAAGCTCGCCCCTCTACAATAGTTACAAGTTCACCATTACCTTAGGCCAGTAAACCATCCAGTGCGATAACCCATTCCAAGCAGATAGCTATTGGGGAAGTACGTTGTTCAAAAACAGCTTGGCAATGCTTTAAATAAAACAAGGGAACATATGTCCTCCTAGACATTTAGGTGGAAGGCGGAGCCTCTTCAAGGCAGAGTTTCTACACTGTCTTGATGTGAGCAGGAAAAAATGAATTTTCTACCAGGGTGGCTGCGTTCCCTTATCGAACAAGAACTCACCAATCGATTGTATCTAAGGAGGACTAGCAACTCAGAAAGGCTGCGTCAAGGGTTTTAAAGGTGCCATCAGTCTGATATAAATATCCTTTGGTGGTAATGTCTCTAGTCTGACCTTAAATTCGTTTAGTACTGTCACGCACAGTTTTATTTTCAGCATACGTGTACAAGTATTGGTGTATACAGACAGTCATAAACAGCCAGAAGCTTGTTGCGTTCAAAATTCCTTTGCATATGAATCATTTTATTTTTCTTTGGGACGTGATGAGTTGTGATGGTTCCTTCACTCCTAACAGATTCATATCACGCAGAAAAACAGGTTGTCCTAGCGCTAGACTCATCCCTTTAGTGAACAAAAAAGCTGGCATAGTAACTTGCAAAAGAATTTCTTTTTCCACCTGGCTATCTTTTAGCTAAGTTTTTCTATCATAGGAATGGCTATACGACTTGTAAACAGCCAAAAACTTTAACGCTTTGCAGAAAAAATATTTATGTGATGCCATTACTCTTTTACGGCATTTTGGTAGATCTGAGCAATTTCTAGAACATTGAAATCATAGGTGAGCAACTACCAATACCTTGAGCTAAATAAAAAGAATCTTTAGGAACTCACAGCATACCTCTAGATCCCCAATCGCAGGTGCATGTAAGTCCATTCATACCTGAGTCGTGATCCACTGCCTTTCCCATGGAAGCGACCATCACCCTCATCTACGGAGGGAGGGCTTAGTTTTTCTTGCGTCAGAGCTGCGTTCAATCAAAATCATGGCACACCCCTCCATAGACAATGCTTAACCTTCTTCCCCCGGTGAAAAGGAGTCTGCAGCTTATTAAATCGCAGAAGGGGGGGGAAGGGTCATTTCCTTAAGGTGCGCCCAGCTTTCAACATTCTCGGCAGTATTTTGTGCCATCATTATTGCCAAGGCTGGTCTCCTTTTATTTAGCTGTGGGACAACCACCTCTGCCATCAACCACCTCTGCCATCCTTTTGTCGAGGCCTGTCTCTTCTTAAATTCTAAGTCAAGCCATCATCTCCGAGGCATGCGTCCGACCCAACAGAGTCCACCCTTTTTATTTATTTATTCTTATATAAGAAGTATTTTCTCTTTCAAAAGTAAATATATATATATTTCCTATATCCATATATATTTATACACCTATGTATGTAACTTATTTCGTACATCATCCCAATATATGATATAAGTCTATATATATATTGGTCTAGTAAAATGGTATATCACCATTTACTCATAAACGCGGTATGCCAAAGGTGCTATCTCCTTTTTAGGTTATTTTTTTAATAAGACAATGAACTATAGTCCTTAGACATGTAGCTCCTTAGGCTATTTTTCTCTTCTCGTCTTAACTCTTTGAACTTTAACTCCTTAAAATTTCTATGTCTCTGCTAAGAACGAGTGTAACTCCCTCTATGGGGGCTTTCCATAGGGTTTCCTCATCCTTTACCCCTCTATTTAGTTTCTTGTTGTTAAGTTGCGGCAATCTATTAAGTCCCCTAGACATACAAAATTAAGGAAGTAAATCTCCCAATCTCACGAGGTTTTACTAGTGGGGCCTTGGCCTTGAGCTCCACACCAAAAAAACATTTACAATAAATATTAACAATTCTACAACATTGAGGGCATACAAGAGGGGCATTACATCCTCCCCCCCTTAATAATAACACCGTCCTCGGTGTTCTTCAATTTTTCTTCACCTTTTGAGTCATCTTTCCTGCTTTGTATCTTTCTATTCTGGTCGCTGTAGATCCTTCCTGATCTTCGTAAGTGGCTATCAATCAGAATCTGTAGTTTTCCTGCAACAAGTTCGGGCCTAGCCCCCAATTTTTCTTTAGTACATCATGTAAAAAAAATCATGATTCAACTTAAACAAAATCAGTAGATCGTTTTGTATTGTTACAATCTGTAATTTTCTGGGGTCCCTCTATCCCATGACATCCAATCATTTTCATAATGCAAATAAAAACATGATTACTACCCTTTTCCATTGGTTTTATCTCCAACATTTGGTCAATTAGGTCGTCCTCTACCTGAGGAGCCATTTTTCACATTAAGCAATGTAACAGTCTTTGGAAAGTCATTTAACATGTTTTTATGTTCGTTATGTTTTTTCCAAACTCCCTTTGAGTTTCTCTTTCCTTTTTCTGGTGTGAACTTGCAATAATTCTGAGGTTACTCTGCTCAGTGACATCAAACAGCGTCCTGTCTTTCCAGATGTCCAAATTTTTGCCTAGGTCTTTTGCCACACCCCATGCCTAACACCAATGTGCTCACGCGGAAATCGTTTGCCTAACACCATTGTGCTCCTGCAGCATGTATGCCTAACACCAGTGTCCTCATGCGGCAATCACTTGCCTAACACCACTGTGCTCCTGCAGCATGTATGCCTAACACCAGTGTGCTCACGCGGCAATCACTTGCCTAACACCACGGTGCTCCCACGGCATCCAAAAAAAAGTTTTTTTTTTTTTGTATCATTGATTGTTGTAACGCACATTCCATGGTGCCTGCATGACTTTATTGTCATTGTCTCGATTCATAATTCAAATTACATGGTCAGTCAAAGCATTCAAAAATGCCAATAATCAAGTAATGAGAGTTTCATACTTTGCATCAATTTTTAATCGTCATTCACGAGTTACATATCCCTGTAAACAAAACAAGAATTACTCCTTACTCATTTTCTGAGCAATTGAGCGTAACTTACATACACAGGAAGATTATATACCATAATGTACTTCGATGTAGCAATGGTCATAGCCTGCAATGTTAGTATGCAACAACATCATCATAAGTTAGCCCTTGTTCATAAAGAAAATTGAGGTTCGACAATTATATTGAGTAAAAATATCACCCATACTTAACCTCCTTATTTATAGCAACAGATATTTTCTAACGGTCGGCTCCAACCGATAGTGTTCGTGGCCTATCCTGCCATGTTAGCATGTAACAATATACAGCATTCATCAATTCATTTATTATTATTTTTTTAACAACAATACCTTTAGATAATCCAATCCATATAGGCTCTTAAAATGCCAATCTTAACAACATCCAAGCAACAACAATGTTATTAGATTCTTAATGGTTTTTAAATCACAAGATTACCAACAAGATCCTTCAATCTAGCACTAGAACCAATTCTAGGGTTCTTTCTAGAATAGACATGTGATAGCAATCCAACAAATAGTCCATTTGTCTTATTCGATTAATACCCCAAAAATGAAAGTACCATCAAAACACAAGACAGTTCAAGGTCAACTCAAATCCAAGCACAAGGACCCAATCCTAGATCATTCACAATATAAGAGCATGACTTCAAGAATTTATCTACTTAGCAATCATGACGCTGGTACTTGTAGCTATAAAAAACATCATTCACCAATATCCAAAATATCTCTAGCGAGATCAACTTAGATCAAGAAGTACACTCGTCAATCTGTCTCTTTAAGGATTTTCAATGCTCAATCCAACAATGTCGGAATTCAAAAGGTGATACGGCTTGTCTTGTATTCATATTTGTTACTTTACTGAACAAGCAACAGGTTTTAAAGCACAAAACTTAAAAACCTCTATCAATGAATTTATACCCACAAAACAAAATCGTTAACAACTTTCAAACCTTCATTTTACTGTCGTTGTCGAGAAATGTGTCAACATTCTTTAAGCATTTAATCAGATCTTTGGTATTCAAGTCACAAGGGAGGAGATTAAGTATCAAAAGGAAACTCACCAAAAATCAGATTCCATTTAATAAAATTTCAGAAAACAAATTCATAATTGATACCTGATTGAATTGGGAAGCTAAATGAGGATTTTCGATCTCAAATACTCAACCACAAGGTTAATGGATTACACATATCAGCAGTAATTCCAAAATTAAGGAAATAGGAGGCATTCCATTCATGACTCATGCATTAACCTTACATAATAAAATACTCAACAAGGTCCAGGCCATGCCCAGAATTCAATTTATAAATAGGTCTGTCTTTGCAAACTCATACCACCGCGAGATTGGAATTCCCATACATGAGATCTATACTTGGAACACATACCAACCTTAGATCTAAACATGCAGCCATATACAAACATCAGGTCTAACAGGAATAATTTCCTATGATCAGATCTATCTTTGCAATTACATACAACCATGGAAATATGGATCTCATACCTCTAATCTATATCTAAAATGTATGCAATCATTAGATCTATGCATGCAGACATTTAGAGCCATCGGACCTAACAAGATTCGTTTCAGATCCACCTTTGCTAGTGTATATAACCATTGAAATCTAAATCTCACATTCATGCAATAATATAATCACCGAAGCCTACTTGTACTCGGATTCATATCTAAAAATCTCTTAATCAGTCGCATACTGAGGTCTTGAAAGCATATGGAAAAACACGCAAGAATCGCAGAAGCATACCCATGCCCGGATGCACATTAAAATCCTGAATGCATACAGAACTCAAGCAAAACTCACAGAAAATAATCATAACCAGATCCATATTTAGAAGACCTAGATGCATAAGGAAACTGAAGCAAACTCACAGAATATACTTATACATAAAACTATGAGTCTCCAATTCCCATATTACTATTATAATAGGAACTGCTATAGTACTCTTGTCGACCATGAGTTTGACCAAGAAGAATTTCCAAACCTCAGTAAATTTTATTGGTGCAACTCAAAATAGAGACGAAGCAATCGTCTTAGCTATTTGTAAACATATTCGTAAGTGAGCAAGAGAATAACCTGATACCTGTGTACTTACATGCTCGGGTCTCACATTGAGCTGACAAGGTATTGGGTTGTTGTGATTTTGGGCCAATGTTCGAGCCTCCCCTGCACAACTCCAAGGTGAGTAGACATGTAGTTCCAAAATAAAACATGTAGGAGAATTTTGAGCCCAATTAGGCCGAAGTGTTTCAACTGTGGCTCTGATACCATATGTAATGTCCCTCTTATACCTAGGTGCCATTTATGTGTGCAAAATGGGTAAAAGAGTCTTTGTTTCAGTGTTACTAAAAAAGAACAAATCCATCACATTAGTGTCTAAACGAGCCTTTTTCCTTCCTGAATAATTATGTGTAACTTCAACCGTACACCCATTCATACCAATAGCCTATCTTTGAAAACAACAATCGATAGTATTTTAAAGATGCAAACCCAAAACATCATTCTTATCTTTAAAAGAAACATTTCATCATCATTACAAATTGAAAGAAACAGATGATCAGCACATAAGTCAATGCATATTAAATCAACTGCTGAGTGAAGAGGCGATTCTTTCTTTTACAACAGTTTTTCCTTTGAAAATATCATAACATTAGTCTCACAAGCTTACAAAACAATTACATATGAATATGATTCCCTTATCCTCAAATCAGTAACAAAACACCCTTATTTCATATAACAAATATATCGTAAGCTAATTTGATACAGCATGCAAGAGCCTTAGGCAACAATTTTCTTATTTATCTAACATAAGGTGACCAGCCAATAAATGATCATTCTATTTAACACAAATCGTATCTCACCATTTCACCATTATCATCTCCATTTCCACCATTACTATCAAGCTCAATGTACATGCATAAAAAATCATCAAAGAGCATAAAATGAAAAATACTTCAACCACATAAAAGTGCAGAATACATCATGACACAAAAACGATACCAATGTACGTGGTTCACCCAATCCTTGGGCTACGTCTACAAAACTTGTCACATCAGGTGACATTTACTAAGAATCAAAAGTTACAATCCGCAACACTTTGTTGCCATCTTTTCTTTTGAACTTCAGAAGAACCCTCTTAGGGAGAACCTTCAAGGAATTGAATCCTACACAGATTCCATATACACATCATATTTGAGCTTTTTATCTTCCTTTGACATATGTAGGCCAATACATCATAGACATCTATTATATATATATATATATGACAATATATAAAAATCTCTATGCATGGTCAACTATTGTATACATATGCTCTTTTATCAACATCTTGGTTTTCGGTGGAGGTTTTTACATGACCTTTTATATATATATATATACCAAACCTTGCCTATCAGCATCTTTATAAAATGTTTTCTATAAAGACCTGTCTATTATTTTAATTCAGGCACAAACCCCATATAGGGATCCGCTATACCCATACTCAAAAGTACGCCGAAAAGTAGGCTGTAAAACCTACAAAAACTCCCCATGGATCCGTTGTATCCATGCTCAAACAGAACCCATATACCTAAACACTCACGAGGTTCCATTGGTTCTGTGATTCGTCCCACCCTAAGGAAATGTATCAACATTGATGAAATCTATCAACTCAAAGTACAACAATCTACTCAGATATCATAAAAAGGTATGTAGCTACTCATTCAAAGTACAGCATACCGAATGGGCATTCTGAGGTAGCGATTTTATCTTCAACAGTAAAAAAAACATCATGCAGCAGATTGGGAAATCTCAGAGTTTGAATCTGGCTTTCGATTACACACACAGTAAAATACAAGCAATAAGCAAGCATAGCATACCGGACGGGCATTCGGGAGTGGCGATTTCATCTTCAGCAATAATAAAACGTGCGTGTAAGGGATAATATATATATAGTAAACCCTTGTTCCTATTTATCATATTATACTGTTATTAACAGAAAACTATCCTCCCAGCCCACGCACCATCTTCCCTGATGGAATTACCTGTGTATTGTTTTAAAATTCCTTCTTAAAGGAAGACTACCCCACAACCTGTGCACCATCGTCCATAACCTAGGCAAGGAAGTTCTTAAGCCCAAAGAATCTGGAAAATCGATCAGGTATCACAAAGGATGACATATCATGCGCTAGCTTGTTTCATTTACGCCATAACCAATGTGAAGTGATAATGACAAACACGGAGGATGGACATAGGAAGCTCGCCCCTCTACAATAGTTACAAGTTCACCATTACCTTAGGCCAGTAAACCATCCAGTGCGATAACCCATTCCAAGCAGATAGCTATTGGGGAAGTACGTTGTTCAAAAACAGCTTGGCAATGCTTTAAATAAAATAAGGGAACAGATGTCCACCTAGACGTTCAGGTGGAAGGCGGAGCCTCTTCAAGGCAGATTTTCTACGCTGTCTTGATGTGAGTAGGAAAAAATGAATTTTCTACCAAGGTGGCTGCGTTCCCTTATCGAACAAGAACTCACCAATCGATTGTATCTAAGGAGGACTAGCAACTCAGAAAGGATGCATCAAGGGTTTTAAAGGTGCCATGAGTCTGATATAAATATCCTTTGGTGGTAATCTCTCTAGTCTGACCTTAAATTCGTTTAGTACTGTCACGCACAGTTTTATTTTCAGCATACGTGTACAAGTATTGATGTATACAGACAGTCATAAACAGCCAGAAGCTTGTTGCATTCAAAATTCCTTTGCATATGAATCATTTTATTTTTGTTTGGGACGTGCTGAGTTGTGATGGTTCCTTCACTCCTAACAGATTCATATCACGCAGAAGAACGGGTTGTCCTAGCGCTAGACACATCCCTTTAGTGAACAAAAAGCCTGGCAGAGTAACTTGCAAAAGAATTTCGTTTTCCACCTGGCTATCTTTTAGCTAAGTTTTTCTATCAGAGGAATGGCTATACGAATTCTAAACAGCCAAAAACTTTAACGCTTTGCAGAAAAAATATTTATGTGATGCCATTACTCTTTTACGGCATTTTGGTAGATCTGAGCAATTTCTAGAACATTGAAATCATAGGTGAGCAACTACCAATACCTTGAGCTAAATAAAAAGAATCTTTAGGAACTCACAGCATACCTCTAGATCCCCAATCGTAGGTGCATGTAAGTCCATTCAGACCTGAGTCGTGATCCACTGCCTTTCCCATGGAAGCGACCATCACCCTCATCTACAGAGGGAGGTCTTAGTTTTTCTTGCGTCAGAGCTGCGTTCAATCAAAATCATGGCACACCCCTCCATAGACAATGCTTAACCTTCTCCCCCCCATGAAAAGGAGTCTGCAGCTTATTAAATAGAAGAAAGGGGGGGGGGGGGGGGGGAAGGGTCATTTCCTTAAGGTGCGCCCAGCTTTCAACATTCTTGGCAGTATTTTCTGCCATCATTATTGCCAAGGCTGGTCTCCTTTTATTTAGCTGTCGGACAACCACCTCTGCCATCCTTTTGTCGAGGCCTGTCTCTTCTTAAATTCTAAGTCAGGCCATCATCTCCGAGGCATGCGTCCAACCCAACAGAGTCCACACTTTTTATTTATTTATTCTTATATAAGAAGTATTTTCTCTTTCAAAGGTAAATATATATATATTTCCTATATCCATATATATTTATACACCTATGTATGTAACTTATTTCGTACATCATCCCAATATATGATATAAGTCTATATATATATTGGTTTAGTAAAATGGTATATCACCATTTACTCATAAACGCGGTATGCCAAAGGAGCTATCTCCTTTTTAGGTTATTTTTTTTAATAAGACAATGAACTATAGTCCTTAGACATGTAGCTCCTTAGGCTATTTTTCTCTTCTCATCTTAACTCTTTGAACTTTAACTCCTTAAAATTTCTATGTCCCTGCTAAGAACGAGTGTAACTCCCTCTATGGGGGCTTTCCATAGGGTTTCCTTATCCTTTACCCCTCTATTTAGTTTCTTGTTGTTAAGTTGCGGCAATCTATTAAGTCCCCTAGACATACAAAATTAAGGAAGTAAATCTCCCAATCTCACGAGGTTTTACTGGTGGGGCCTTGGCCTTGAGCTCCACACCAAAAAAACATTTACAATAAATATTAACAATTCTACAACACTGAGGGCATACAAGAGGGGCATTACATGGCATCACAAAAGGAAAAAAAAACAAAACGAGAGCAAACAAAATTTGGTAAGTTTATTAAGTCAAGTAATTCACAAGTCAAGGTTTTGTAATTTTGCATAGTAAATTGTGTAGTAATTGTTATTGCCCATATTTTTTTCTTAATTTTGTATGAGAGCAAGGTTCACAAAAAGAAAAAACTTTTCTAAATTAAAAATGGCTTCCATTTATGGTGCACAAAATGTATATAAAGATCAACTATTGGGTTGGTCATCCTCGTTTGAATCTCCTTATTGCTCCACTTATATAAGGCTCTAGGATAATCATGCTTATCTATTATATCCTTGGCATCCCCACTAAGATATAGTGGTACACTTATAGGTCTTGGGAAGAGACGGGGTCTTTAATAATCCTATTGGACTCAATAATTCCAAGACTATAGATAGATCTATATTAAGTTTATTTGCGCTTGGAGTGTGCCTATGAGTGCAAAAATGAGTTAAAGCTTACAACTTAAAACTTCATGGATAGGGTTCGCAATGTGCCTCTAGATGCAGTAACCAATATCGTTACAAATTCTATTTGGGCTTTCAATTTTATTTGGGATTGAGTTTGGGTTCACTTTCAGAAATAATGCCTAGTGGATTTGAAGCTTAGATCCCAGGTGGAAGATGATGTTTTTTTTAATTGCTTATGTTCCTGATCAATAGGATGACCATCATAGAAGAGATGGTCTTGCACAGTTATAGTTACAACATTTTTTTTTGACAAGCGTAGTCCCTCAGCTTGATCTCCATGAATCATGTCTGCTAAAGGTTCTGAATCAAATAGCCTAATTTGAGGGCATTATGGGGCATTTCTTCATGTTATCCTTGGCCTTCCTAAAATATTTGTTAATGTTCTCCCACTTCTCTTTGCATCTCTTAGTAATTCTGTGGAACTCAATATGAGCCATTCGAGAAGAAATATCTTCCCAATGAAGTCCTTTGAATCCTCTCTCTTGAACTTTGACATCCATGTTACTACGTAGCCTTATTAATGCTTGTACTTTAGGCATAGGCCACCTTCTATTGTTAAGTTCAGAAATATCAGCATCAGCTACTAATTTATCCTGGTCTTGTTGTGTTTCATTTAATGTATATCTACCTAATAGAATGGCTCCTCTTTTGGATCAACTTACTTCAGAAGAAATCAATAACACGGCACTGAAGCATGAAATAGGTAAATACATTGAGAAGAACACATTTTCTTGCTTTCGTTACCAGTTATTGATGTAGGTTAAGATGCAGTAGGATATGACCAGGTCAATTGATGATGCTTCTTGGCTTCAAAATCTAAGCAACATTTTCATTTTAACTTGAAAGGCTAATTCATATGCCCTTGCAGGTTTTGATGTGGTTATTGCAGCGAAAGTAGTTAATGCCGGTTTAGAGTAAAATCAACCACTGATAAAGATTTCCTAGAAAAACAAAATATTGCGAAGGAAGAAGCACACGAGACTAATAATAGCACCATTCTACAAAAAACTTTACCACTATATAGATAAGCAAGAAAACTAGATGCAAATTCATCGTCCTTGCATGGTGGAGGTCGAAGATCCTCAAATGGAAATTATGAATCTCTATTTAATATAGGAGATAATCCTCTAAATCCTGGAGCATACAAGTTTCTTTTTCCAAAGCATACAACCTTAAAAAATAGGGAAGAAGTTCATCAAATGAAGGTTTTATGTCTTCCTTTGTGAATGGAAGAAATCATTATATATATATATATATATATATATATATATATATATATATGGGTTACTGGTCAAATTTTGTTTATAGAGAAGAA
>LPNX010293851.1:33890-54539 GCA_001517045.1 Pseudotsuga menziesii
CGACTTTGGGAGGAGTTTACTCCAATTGTTGCGTTTGCCATTAATTTCTTTTTTTCCATTAAGCTTCCTTTCTAGTGTTTAATGCTTCCTTATCTAAGTAGTTTGGCCTTCACTGCTTTCAAAGTGACATTTTCAATGCTTATGTGTGTTTATGGATTAACAATCAATAGCCCGATACAAGTGCTTATGCCATAACTCCTCATGTTGAAGAACAAGGCCTAACAAAACATGAGAGCTTTGCATTAGCTTTAGGTTTAAATCTTAGGAATATCACTTGCTTGACTCAGCTCATAGCCTGCTATAGATGTCCAAACTAGCTTGAACCTATAGCTTTAGGGATGTTTCTTGATCCTACCCTATCCTACTAAGGGAGCTAATGGAAAAATGACTAGATATGTCTAATTGATAGAACATATTTGAATGCTCTTATGAGGATGAAAATGGTTTAAAGTATTGGTGAGAAAGCTCTTTTGATGCAAAGTACGAGGAAATATTTGTTGAAGCTAATAATACACATTGATCTAAGATGTCACTACGAGTACATGTAAATTTGCATGGAAAGAACTCATAAATTAGTTGTAAAATTTTCTTCCACAAAAGTTATTGGCTTGTATTATGTCAATGTCAACTCAAGAAGGATTAGTTGTGTCAATGTGGATGTCACTATGGGACCTACTCATACATGGTATGATGGTTTAAGCTCATTTAGATTTCATGGTCATTATATGACGATCTCTCATGTCAACTATTAAATACAATACAACAAATTTACAAAATAGATGTTGTTGGTCATTCCTTTTTTCTTTGGAGTCTTTAAATATATGTCAAATTTATAAGCACTTTCATATAAAGAGGAATGTACATATTTGTTAAAATGGAAACATAGCTCCAAAACTCCCAACAATTATAGGGCCTTGTTGCAGCTGTAACTATTTCCCAAATTTTTTTAAATTTTGGACCCTCCTTTTAAATTTTGTCTTGCTTAGTTTGTTTGGATTGCTGAACTTTATTGTCTTATGCTTCAATTTGGATCATGATGTTAAATTGGGGTTAATTGTTTGCCAGTTTCGGGAGTTTGAATGACTATCTTTTGTTGGACTTGAACTTGAAATTTTGTTTTTCACTGTCGGAAGTCTTTTGAACAGTAAATCGGGGCCGTAGTTCTCTACGTAGCTTCCGTTGCGGAGATTAAACAATGAACGTTCCAATGCCTAGTTTTTATTTTTTCGTCGATGTGCCTTTACCTATTTTGTTTTCTTTGGACTATCGGCATTTTTATTTTATCATGGTCGGAGCATCAGCCTTCTATATCGCCGTCGTTTCAGAGGACAGACAAAGAATGGGAAAATGGTTAGTTTTTCTTTCATCGATTATGTGACTTTGTTGGTTCAAACTTTTGCTTTGCGATGACTTTTTCTTTTCGCCCTTGGAGCGGTTTATGACTTTGACCAAAAGCCGTAGTCTTTTTTATTCCCGCCGTTGCGGCTCCGGAGCGGACTAACCATCCGACATGGTTTGTTCTGATTTTCGTCGTTGTTTTCTATTATTGCGGAACCCTTAGACCATGCATCGTCCGCCGTTGCGGCTCCTTAGTAGGCTAACAATCCGACTTATAGCTATTCCGCTCACCGATGGTTTGTTATGGTTTTCACCAATTTGTTTTATTTTCCGCGGATCCCTTAGCCTAGTTGTTCTCCGTCGTTGCGGCCTCGTAGCGAACTAACCATCCGATGCTATAGTCGTTTCAATGTCCGATGCTGCTTTATCTAGTGTTTATTTCACCGATGTTTTATTTGGCAGCGAAGCCCACACTCTATCCGTCGCCCGCCGTTGCGGCTTCTCAGTGAACTGATCATCCGATGATTAGTGTTTTTGCTTTCGACTGTCGGTAGGGTTTTCCCACCGTTTGTTGTGCTGTTACTCTATTTTATGGGATGGCGAAGTTTTCCCATGGGTGCTGGTTAAGTCGAGGTTTTTTCTGAAGTGAAGAGTGCAGTTTAGGGGTTTGGTGTTTGAGAGGTGGCAGTTGCAATGTCTAGATTCATGCTTCTTTCACAGGGTTTCTAGTTAGTTCAGTTGCGGTTTGGTTTTAGATGAAGAATCTGTTTTGTTGGGACTATGGTTTTAGTGGGACAGCAGGCTTAGAAGTTTTCTGGACCCAACATGCAGGATTTTCTTTGCCTTATCATTTTTCTTTTCATGCATTAATATTGTTTATAGCTTATTTTACATAATGCATGTATTAATTGAGTTTGAGTTAATTTGTCAAAAGCTAAGTGATCTAAGAACTGGTTGTTCATGATAGGGTGATGGCTGCTGCAAAGAAGATATGTCTAGAAGACTAAGCAGAAAAAATAAGGCAACAGGGAAGGAAGAGAACGAAAATGAAGAAACAGAGAAGAAGAAATTAAATGTTTGAGATCTCAGACAGATTGATAGCAGCAAAGGCCCATGCTTGGGGAAGATTTTGTCAGTTACCAAGCTGGTCCTTTTTATAAAAGTGCTTTTAAATCTTAGTTTGAAATGTAACGTTTGTGTGAATCATGAGCACTCACAAAAGACAAAATTGTAAGATAAAACGGTTGGGGGAGCCCAAAGGTCACCGAGGGGCAGTCCAAGAGTTTAGCTTGTAGTATAAGTATAGGAGAGTTAGATAGAAGAAAGGACTTTTTCCCAGTTAGACTTGTGAGAACATGTTGTAAGAAGAACTATTTCCTTTTACAATAGATAATTACAATTTTGCCTATTGGAGAAAGCTTTGGTGGAATGTTCAAATGTTGTGCAATGGATGTTGTTGAAGGGGAACTATTTCATTTTCAACTTTTGTCCATTAACTGTGAGATCATTCTAACTTGTTGAACCTATGTTCTTGTATGAATGCTCTCTAGTTTATTTTATGGAATTTCCACTATGAGTAATGAATGCTTTTCATAAACAATGAGCTATCTTGTTGTTCATCTATCTATTCATGTTTATGTGTTTTAAAATAAAGAACAACTACCTATGATTTTTCTTAATGCATGAATAGTAATACATTACTCATTAAATGATAATCTCGCTCCCTAGGGATAGTTTAGTTAAGTTAGTTTTAGTTTTCTTGTTGGGTGTGATTTAGATGCGAGAGAGTTAAGACGAGAGGTAAGAACCTGCACATCACATTGTGACTGCTCCTCGTATTCTCTATAAATATGCATTTTAGATAGGCATTCGCATGTCATACTTAAAACTAAAAAAAACTAAAAAAGATACACGGTGGATCGGGCCGTAACCAGTAAAACCCTCTATTTTGGTTACTTGACCTACGGTAGCCGGGCGGATTCCCCATACCAAACAGTAACGGGCTAGTTGGGAGCGTTTACTGGGGAGAATCCCTTACTGTTGTCTGTGATTTTCCAGGCCTCAACAAGTTTTTGGTGCTAGAAGGAGGGCAGCAAGTGCATGGCTGGCCGAGGAAACTTATTTCCTTGAAATTACTCCACCAGTGATAGTTTTGAAAGCAGTTCATTTCCCAATTCTATCGACAACGAAGTTGTTAATGATCTGAGAAGACATACTAGGGCATATATGAAAAGTATTGGAGGATTACCGATTATCCCTGATTTACCCAGAAGAGAGTATAAGAAAAAATACCATCCTCTATTGGAAGACTCAGTTTTGGTTGGAGATTTGGAAGAACTGGTAGAAACAGCCTTGCAGGAAGTTGTTTAGCCTTTGAATCAAGTGGGCCCAAACACACCTTGATGTTCACCTATTCATACTCCTGTTCATTCACCACCTCGCTCTCCACCTAGACTCATGGTAGGCGTAAACGCTAATCAGCCACCTAACCCACCAAATCCACCACCTGCTTGAAAAGCCAGATCACCTCTAAACTTAGCACCTCCTTTGCATGACTTACCTCAGGCTTTTGAAAAAATGCTGCCTAAGTTTGATCCCAGTGAAAATATTTTAGTAGATGATCATTTGCAAAGCTTCTACTTGGCTATATAAGGGCTAAAGGCTGGAGAACATGAAGATGTAGTCTGCAGATTATTCCCACATACACTGAAAGGAGCAGCAACCTCATGGTATTTTGCTATACCTGCAAACTCAGTCCCAGACTGGGATACATTTGAAAGGATATTCAGAAATAAATATGCAGCCCAAAAAACTCACGCAGCCCTAATGAAAGGGTTATGCGCTTTGAAGAAAGAAATAAAAAAGAAAGTGCATAGTTTCACCCAAAGGTTTGCTGCTTATCTTAAGAATTTTTTTGCAACTGATAAACCATCTGATAAAGTTCTGATCGAATTCTATACTTCAGCTTTAGGGCCTGATTTGGCCATGCTTTCCAAAATGAAAGTCAAACCCACATTATCAGAAACTTATGAAGAAGCTAAGAGAGTAGAAGCTGAAAGAGAGAGCATAGAAGACTATCCTGAACAGGAGAAAAAACTTTTGGAAAGAAAGCCTTATTATTTATTAGGCCTAAGGAAGAGCAGTCACATGACTTTGAGGGGATGGTTAAAATGATACAAAAGCTATCTAACACAATAATCGATTTGGAAAAAGAAAAGGAAACTCAGAAATATTTTAAGCCTTGCTATAAGAGGAGAGAGGACAACAATCAACATAAACCTCCTCCACATAGTCCTGCAACAATGAACTTTACAGAGGTAGGTATGGATAACTTTTGCACTTTTCATCAACAACCCCATTTTGAAAAAAATTGTCCTCAATGGATAAATTCGATGACATTAGTTATGAATCAGCTATTGGACTCTAAATTAACAAAATCTGATAATGAAGAAGAAAAGAATAGTAAACCCACAGAAAAACAAGAGGATGAAGCTCTGGTTTTATGGGACTGTGTCTGACTTTTTGATACAGAAGAGGAAGAAACAACAAAAACAAATGCGACAACAAGAAGTCAAGGCTTGTTAAGTAAAGACAAATCAGTAATCCCGAAAATTAAGAGACTTCAAGAGAACGTAAAGAAAATTCAGAAAAGCACCACAGCTGATAAAATACCTGAATTCACCACTACGAGTCAAGATCCAAAGCAAATCAACATGCCTATCAAGCCCATTGAAGAGAAGACTGATGATGCAAAAAGCAATCTCAAAGAGCATAAGATGGAGTATGACATTGTGGAAGATATTAAGAGGGCTAAGGCAAATATCTCGCTGTTTGAGAAGTGTAATATGCCTTAGCAGAAAGAAAGATTGTTAAAAGCACTTGAGATGCCTGAAGAAAAGCTTCCCACTGACAATCAACCGGAAGAAGAAGAAATTGGTGAAGCAAGTGTGGGAGGTAAGCCTAAATGCAAAACTCCACCATTTCTCCTGACTTTTGAAATTTTCAACCATAACGTACACAACTATTTAGCGTACTCAGGGGCATCAGTAAATGTTATGCCGCTTTCAGTCTGCAAAAAGATAAATGGACAACCTAAACCATCTACCTGGCAGGTTTTTCAGTTAGACAGAACAAATGTGAAGGTAATTGGGGAAATGGAGGATGTTTTGATTCGACTATCTTCATATGAAAAGGTATGTCAGTGCATAGATATTGTAGTAGCAGACATACCTAAAGCTTATGGACTTGTTTTGAGTCGGGATTGGTCAGCAAAGCTAAATGGGTATTTTACTTTAGATTGGTCACATCTGTGGTTCCCTTATAAGGGAAGTCCCAATCAAATTAAAGTATTAAGAGAGCCCCACATGAAGCACAATGTTACTCAGTTGGAGGGTAAGAATGAACCAGTGAATTCTGTATTGGGAAATTACTTCATTGGACTAGAGTCAGGAAACTACCAAGTGGAATTGATATCATTGGAGAAATAAAACCAAATTCTTCCTTGCAACACAAATATATTTTAACGGCAACTGACTACTTCACTAGATGGGTCGAGGCCATTCCACTACGTAAGGTCAATAAAGATGCAGTCATGGATTTCTTGCAAGACCATATTATAACCAGGTTTGGGGTTCCATTTCCCTGGTTTTCGATAATGCTACTTATTTTTCTTCTATTAGATTAACTGCATTTGCTCATGAAAAAGGAATTAAGTTGCATTATTATGCCAACTACTACCCCCAAGGGAATGGTTTGGCAGAAGCTTGACAACATGGAAGCTTGACAACATTTGCCTTGAATGGAAAGACAGGTTTTACATTTGGAGTTATTTGGAAAATACAATTTGTTACTTTGATTTTGAAATTGGTGAATGGGTGCTGGACGGATTCGATCTCAAGATGTTAAGAAATGCTTTCGCGCAATTGAAACAGAATTTAAACGCTCGTTACAGTACAATAGAACAGCCACAGAAGGCTTCGAACTTTATAGAAATAGTAGCTTCCAGGTCCGGGACTCTATACTGCTTAAACAAGCTTTGTCTTGTAGAGGAGTGCAGAGATAATCTAATCTATGCAATGAAGAATTGAAATCAAGTATGGAAATATTTGGACATATTTGTCAACGCGCCCATGAATTGTTACTTGTCAGCTCGTCATATGTTCGATCCACATTGCTGGCCAATGGGTGAAGACAATATACTTCTACTTCTTAAAGGGACACACGCATTTCCGATCTGGTTGATTTTCAATGAAAAAGATGGAATACAGGAATTCAACGATATCAACATATATGCAACTGATGATAGGGATAATTTCCATTCCCACACGTGTGAGCCTGCAATATTCATCCAAAATAATTTGGGCAAATGATGTTAAAGTCCGCATTTCTTTTTCGCAGAAATTTGCATTAAAATCCAAATTCCTTATAAATTCATTTGTACCGTTCCAATCCGCCCCATTGGCATTGAAGAAAAATAGATTTTCAATCTTAAAAGGATGAGGGCTTTTTTTAAGGATATAAAGGGCAGAATTTTTATTTTTTTATTAAAAAAAATAGTTTATACCTACTTAATGTAGGTTGACCATATCTTTTATTTTGTGTTATTATATCAAATTTAGTTAAAATGTAATGAATTATTTTATGTTATTATATAAAATTTAGTTAAAATGTAATGAATTATATCTTTTTAACTTAAAATAATTGTAATTTTAACTTTTAATCGTTTTATTTTTTAGTTATTTGTGAGATGTAAAATAGTTGGTGGTCAGATACGGTTAAGAAGAGATTGACCTATTTACTCGACCATTTGTCAGGCAAGCCAAGTCGTCCGATCGGTGCAAATGGCTTGTTCAAATCCCATTGATACCAAAAATCTTAACCAACCATGTTAAGGGTTAGTGCTATCTAGGTTCGTGGTAACTTAGCCAATGACATACTTGCTAGTTAAGAAGGGGTCTTTCAGTTAACCAACAAAAAAAATCCAATCATGTGAAGGGTTGGGTTCGTGCTAACTTAGCCAGTGACATACATGCTCGTTAAGAGGGGTCTTCCAATTAACCAACAAAAAAAATACTTTTAATTAAAATCTATAGTGTTAAATGAATATAAATATAAATATAATATGATTAAAAAAATATATCAACATGTATGTTATTTTTATTAGTACAAAGTGTTTCAAAAAACCATACTAAAATTACTATATTTATCATATGACCATACTAAGGATGAGGGCTTTTTTAAAGGATATAAAGGGCAGAATTTTTATTTTTTTTATTAAAAAAAAAGTTTATACCTACTTAATGTGGGTTGACCATATCTTTTATTTTGTGTTATTATATCAAATTTAGTTAAAATGTAATGAATTATTTTATGTTATTATATAAAATTTAGTTAAAATGTAATGAATTATATTTTTTAACTTGTATTTTTAACTTTTAATCATTTTATTTTTTAGTTATTTGTGAGCTGTAAAATAGTTGGTGGTAGTTATTTTTTAGTTATTTTTTGGTATCAAATCCTATTGATACCAAAAATCTTAACCAGCCATGTTAAGGGTTAGTGCTATCTAGGTTCGTGGTAACTTAGCCAATGACATACTTGCTAGTTAAGAAGGGGTCTTTCAGTTAACCAACAAAAAAAATCCAATCATGTGAAGGGTTGGGTTCCTGCTAACTTAGCCAATGACATACATGCTCGTTAAGAGGGGTCTTCCAATTAACCAACAAAAAAAATACTTTTAATTAAAATCTATAGTGTTAAATGAATATAAATATAAATATAATATGATTAAAAAAATATATCAACATGTATGTTATTTTTATTAGTACAAAGTGTTTGAAAAAACCATACTAAAATTACTATATTTATCATATGACCATACTAAAATATATCAGCATGTATGTTATTTTTATCAGATGACCCATACATACAGGATCTCCCAAGAGAGTTACATTCGACTGTGACTCAATTGAAATCACAGAAAAAAGCTACTAGAATCTCATAGCAAAAGGGATTTCTAATCATGCCACAAAGGCTTATGAGTTTTGTCATTTTCTGCTTGTTTCACATCCTACACATATCCTACAGCTCTATTAACTCATGCTAAGAGCACCAACAAGATATGGAATGAGAGATTTGGGCATCTCAATTTCAAATATCTCCGGCAACTCCACAATGATAAAATGGTTGAAGGTTTTCCTCTCATCCAAACATCCAATGGAGCATGTCTTGGTTGCTTGTTAGGTAAGCATCCATAGAAGACGTATGAAGTTGGGAAGGAAACTAGGGCCGCCTCTACAATTGATTTGATACACAGTGATGTGTCAGGATCAATGCCTACAACATCAATTAATGGTTCCAGGTATTTCCTTACTTTTATTGATGACTGTTCTAGGTTCTGTTGGGTATATTTCATGAAATAGAAATCAAAAGTATTTGGAATTTTTTAAGTTTTTAAAGCTTTGATTAAGATCAGATAATGGAGGTGATACATTAAAAGAGATTTTCAGCATTCATTAGAGGAAATTTCAACTCCAAATGGGCCTTTTAACTTTTATTCAAATTCCGTGTCATCATGTGTTAGCCAATGAAATTGATTTAAATTTGAAATACTGTATAGGTCTTAAACATTTTTTTAATATAAATTTGGGGATAGGTATCATAAAAAAAACTACTTTTTTTGTTTGTATTTTTGACATATATCCACGTGTTTTTACTCAAATTTCGATCGGGAGAGCTCATTGGATGCGGAATTAAATTCCGCATCCAACGAGTACCCACTCGGCATACTTTTGACGGACCTCGCTACCCCAAAAACAAGAAATACCTGAAAAACGTAATGATGACATCATCATTCCATTTTTTCAGGTATTTATTGCTTTTGGGGCAGCGGGGTCCGTCAAAAGTATGCAGAGTGGGTACTCGTTGGATGCGGAATTTAATTCTACATCCAACGAGCTCTCGCAATCGAAATTTGAGTAAAAACATGGGGAGATATGTCAAAAATACAAACAAAAAAGTAGTTTTTTTCTTTTCTTCCTCCAAAATTAATAAATATTATTTTATTATTTTAACTATTATTTAATTAGTTCATTTTAGGAGGCCCATTTTGAGTTGAAATTTCCTCTAATGATTGTGAATCAAAGGGGATTCGAATGGAACACTCAGTTCGATACACACCATAGTAGAATGGTGTGGATGAGAGGGAAAATATATCATTGAAGGAGATGGAAACCTATCTTCTCCAAGCCAAGAATCTTCCTCCTTCTCTCTCGGTAGAAATTTAAACTGTGCTTCATACATAGAATACAAAGCCTCATAAATTAGTGGTTGGAGCCACTCCATTCGAAGCACTGCATGGGCCAGAATACCCATGGATAAGAGAAAGGCATTCCAAACCCAAAGTAGCGAATGCATACTACTGGGATATGCTGAAGATGCAAAAGCATATAAGTTGATGGAACTTGAAACTATGAAATGCTTTATTGAGTGCATTGTTTAGTTTGAAGAAGACCACTTGTTTTATCTACCACCATCCGAAGCAGAAGAACGTATAATCATTCTTCCACTACCTTTTGATGATGATATTTTGTCACATGTTTTGCATTCAGATGAAGACGATCAAGATCAACGTGATATTGGTATTGAGGCTGAACCTCATGAGATTCTAGATCCAGATCCAACTCCCACCCCAAATCAGTGTCCTAGGCCTAAATGGGCCCAAAAGCTCATTGTTGTAGCTTGGGATTGTGCTAGGAATCTAGAAGACAGAAGGAGAACAAGGTCCCAATATTAGAATGAGCATGTTGATGTCTCTCTCATAGATTCACTTTCTATAGAGTGGTGCAACAAGGTTTTAGGAAAGTGCCACTTGATGATAGCGAATGGTCAACCATATATTCTATTATATCATTTTCCTAACGTAGGAGTCATTTACTTGATATTGGGTCCACTTCGATGATTGGTGCCACGAGTACCAACCACTAGAGTGTGGGGAACACATAAATAGGTTAACTTACACTTACTTCATGTTCATGCATCAGTTAACGTGCCTCTGAGACCAAACCCTACAATTTAGAAGCCACTCTAAGTGCCACCAACAACCTCCATCAGTTGGTTGTGGTAGGTAAGTAGTTATGCTAAGTTAACCTCTAGTTACATTCACTTAGACATCTTTCAGTTCAAGTAGCACTAGTCTTACATGGTTGCATGGGAGTAGGCGCCTATTCTCACTACCTCGTCAGTCTAACTAGTTTAACTGATTAATAGATTGAATTAGACATTTTGAGTTAGACTAGTGAACTCCGATAATGATTTAGACACTTCTACTTAGCTAGTCAGTCAGGATTGAGTTGGTAGATTTGAATCTTATCCACATGATTCACATTCTCCATATCGTAACACTATTGTATACTGTTGGGATTAATGAAGATTAATGTTGTAATTTATTAATCAATTCTTATCAGTTTTCTCTGAAATTTGTCCTATTCAGTGTACATTGTTCATTCCATTGCACTGCACAATTATACCTTTCAATTACATGGTTATATGTTCCCCTTTTTCTCTCTTTTGAGATTTTGATGCTCTTTTTTTCATTTTTGATGGGTTAGGGAGCATATTCAAAATCCTCTTAAAGGTATGGCATGGCATTAAGAGTTGCTTTGATTTATTGGCTTAGACATAGCTTGTTGTACCTATGTGTGTACAACCTAAAAGCATAGCAAAATCGACATTTTAGTCTGTGTGTGTGGTGGATGGAGCTTCCACAAAACACCTAGATTCAAGCATATTAATGTTCTCGAACAATCCTTGGAACTTAATGAGAGTTCCACCATGGAAAAGAATACACCATGTTCATATCAAACTTTGCGAGGATTTCTCCATATAGAAAACTTTGAAGTTATCTAGATTTGATATGATTTGTTCGTCCCATAGTTCCATTGTTAATGTTGGGTATGTGTTATATTCTTTGCATGTGTGTGTTGGGTATGTGTTATATATTCTTTGCATATATTGTTATATTCTTTGCATGTATGTGTGTTGGGTATGTGTTATATTCTTTGCATTAGTTGCATAAGGAGATGGGCCTAAGGCCATCAATTTTTTTTGGTGCAGTCTAGTTTAGGAATTAAAACTATAAATGTGGAATTAAAGTTCCCTAGAAACTTACCAAAACGCCTTAACTCTTTGACCACCTTAAAAATTTTGTCTCCAAGAAGCTTGAAGAACAACATAGAAATCAACTAGACAACCAATAGGACTTGAGCTTCTATCCTTTTGCAAAGATTTAGGGCTTTCGACAACAATTCCTCAAAGAGATAGCATTGTAGAGGTAGAGATCCTTGTTTTCCTCATATTCAACCATATGAGGAAAATATGAGACCAATTTCAAAATTTGACTTAAGTTAGCCCTTGTTGGTTCATTAAACATATCAATGAAGTGATGGATCTCAAGATTTTCCAGCGTTTGAAACCTCCTAACCTTGTTTCCAGGGCCAGTCAAGTAGTTCCCAAATAGAGTAATTTTGAATTTTCCTAAAACTTGAAAAGTTGTAAAAAAATTTCTATTATATATGGTTCCCATATTTTAGTTAAACAACCTTGCTCTTGATCCTCCACTCTTTGTCGTTATCCAATATGAATTTACATTTTTGAGATTCTAGAAGCTTTATCACCGACATGGTCTCTTGAATGAACAATCCATCATATTGATCCTTGTATAGGAGGTCTAAAATCTGCTCCATCTCCTTCGAAAGAAGCCTTGTGAACTTTGAGGTGTCTACCTTTTATATGATAATTGCCTTGCACTTGCTTCCTTAACTATCATGTAAGCCCCTTCAAGTTTCAATGGTCCAAAATTCCCTTTCATCGAACTTCAAATATGCCCTTCAAGACTTGTCCAAATGTTGTCATTTGCGTCTAATGGTGTCACACTCAAAGCGTCCTATTCCTAGGATCCAATGAGCATGCACTCTAATGTGCAGTAATTACACCTAGAAAAGTTCCCCCAAATTTGTACCTAACAAGTGCACACAGCTTATGTGCACCCAAGTGCGCCAAAAAAATGCACTCGACGAAGTGCGCCCAATACGGTGTGAGGATCAAGTGCACTCAACAAGGTATGCCCAACAAGTGTGCCCAACCAAGTGCGTCCAACTAAGTGCACTCAAGTCAACTATACGCTATTCAATTTTGTTAGCCACTTTGCCGATCATGTATACTGCATGTTTACGAATGAGGTTATCCACAATAACCTTCTTTCCTTCACTCACCAAGTTCTCTTCCAAGCTTTTTTTGGGGCATCCAACTAATGCAAGTTGCCAAAGTCTACGTCTGACCAATATTTCAACAAGGGAATTCGACATGTTTATGGTACTCCTCAACATGAAAGGGCACCCAAAAGTGACTCTTCTAGACATAAACCTTCCAATGTGTCCATCCATGCCATTTAATGATTAGGTAACATAAACACTTAAAACCATTCACCATTTGCAATACTGCCATTGATCTTTTGGACATGGATAGTTTTATATAGTTCAATCCATGTGATCATGTTGGGCATTCAGAGAACCGTATTCAATAATTTTTTGAGCTCATATGTCTTTAATGGGGAGTCTACATAAACAATTGGACATGGGACCCAAATTTGTGGATTAGTTTCCTAGATTAATTCAACATTGAAATTTGTACTTGTACATGTGAGCCTAGCTTATGGATGCCTTTTCATAGCAACTTGAGTACTACATTAAGCATTGTACATGGCATCATGGTTTATTATTTCCCATCCTAATTAAAATCATTGAGTGTAACGTTTTACTAAGGGGGATGGAGTGTTGGGGTCCTTTGAATTATTATGGTAGTTAGTATGGAATAAATGTAATGGATAGTATGGATATTTTTTCTTTCATAGGACATTTAAGTTTCCAAATCCCAATTTTCCACCATTGAGGTTCAGTTTGAAAAGTTGTGGCACAAAGGCATTGATATCCATCTTGGGTGTATAGCTTCCATGTGCAACAAGTTCTCGTATGATCTCATCCTATGAATTCGTGAGTCTGATGTGGGAGACTCGCAAGGAAATAATGTATTTGATCCACTTTGCACTCCAAAAGTCTGGAATATCTATCTCTCTTATCCCTTTCCACCCCTTATGCTTCCATGGTCAACAATCTGATTCAAATGGAAGAAACCTTCATGATTTAAGAGCTTAATGAGCTGATGAGGGAGGATATGATGAAGCTGGCTGCCAGGCTAGGGATCTGCACCAATTCGCACTCTAGTGTTGTTCCCCACTTTCCATGACAACCCACTGTGGATAAGAGGGAAGGCATTGCATATGGCCATTGAGTTGATATATATATAGACACACACACACATGCGCACTAGGGAAATTAACAACTGGAAATGAGGTTGGTACTCGTGCGACACGAGGTCCACTGATCCAATCCCGCTACCAATATACCCCTAGGTGCATCCACAACGTGCAAAGCATGTCACACATGTAAGTTTGGGGGGGGGGATTAAACATGAGACCTTCCATTTACAACCATTTACAACATTTTAACTTTACCACTTGCTCTGCCCCCACAGAATAAGAATAATATATTTCTTATAATTAGAAATGAACTATAAATCAATATAGTTGGAAGGAATATGCTAACAACCCAAAGACCCAGAGGCATCTGGAAGGAGTGGAAATCTACCCCCTTATGGACGAGCAATGGGTTATTTTAGGTGGAATGGTTTTCCTTGAATAACATGATAAGTCAATTTGTATTTGTGGATAATATACAATGATGGTTTTTCTCTCTCAGTTTGATAACCGAGTTATGATAGGTTTTTCCATGTTTAGAGGGAAAAGATAGGTGGAGGAATCATGTACCATCTAACTATGACATGAGCATGCAAAAAATCTAACATTATTAATTGAAAAAATACTAAATAAAAGGCAATTGCATACATTAATGACTGAATATTTTATGGCTACAATCTCAAATTTAGTGACACCAAGGTCCAAAAAACACCAATAAATTTATGATATATAAGCCCATTCAAGTCCAAGTGGACCCAAGTTCCCTATCATCAAAATTCAAATATGTCCTTTATGACATGTCCATTTCCATATGCATCTAATTGTATCACACTTAGAGTGCCATGTGCCCACATCCAATTATTCACATGCGCTCTAATTTGCACCTAGTAAACTACACCTTAAGTGCCCCCAAATATGCACCTAGCAGGTGTATCTGACAAGGTGTACGCAACAAGGTGTGCCTAGCAAATGCACCCAACGAAGTGCATCCACCTAAGTGTGTTCATGTCACCTATAATCCCATCAATTTCATTTGACACTTTGTCTATTATGCATATCGCATGTTTACAAATAATATTATCCACAATAACCTTCAAGTTCCTTCACTCACCATGTTCTCTTCCAAACTTTTTTTAGTACATCCAACTAATTATGCATGGTGCTAAGTTCTATGATCTAACCAATATTTCAACAAAAGTATTTGACATATTTATAATGCTCCTTGCCAGCATGCAAGGACACCCAAAACTAACACTCTTAGCCATCAACCTTCCATTGTGTCCATCCATACCCATTAGTGATGAGGTAACAAAAACACCTAAAAAAATTCAAATTCGAGGATTTACAATGTGGCTCTTTAAACCAATAAGTGATCCAAAATCCAATCATAACACTCAATTAATATATTGAATATATAAATAATGAATTTTAAAAAATAAAAAAGGTTACATATAAAAAACAAACATGTTATATTTACGTAGACTTTTCTATTTGAGATTTGGGGTGGACTACCACCTATGCTTTTTCATCTACGGACGAGGATGAGACAAGTGTACTCTCGAGATTGATTTTATGACAGTCCGGTAACTCATAGTTCATGAATGGGTAACCAAAAGTTCATGAGAGTTGATGAATGGATAACACGAAGAGTGTTAGTGATAACATGTAGCTAGGTATAGATAACTCATAGTAGAACCGAATTGTCTATTTCTTAAAATCAGAATGAGCATGTTGTTGTCTCTCCCAGAGATTCACTTTCTACAGAGTGGTGCAACAAGGGTCTAGGAAAGGGCTACTTGATGATAGCGAATGATCAACCATTTGGACCATAGAAGAAGAAAATTGCTCATTATTTTCCTTCTCCAAAAAGGAGAAACACATACAACATCTATCAAATCAGAAGAAAGTTGAGAGGTTTACATGCACACCTTCAAGATGCTGCTGCAAAGAAGAACCATGCTGCTGCATAGTGCTGCAAATTGCAGCAGGGTTTTTTTCAAGTTATTTCCCAAAGAGGAAGTCTTTTCTTCTAAGAATATCTTGTATTTCTTGTTCCTGCTTATTTTGAGTGCAGGTTTTTCCCATGAGGTTTTCCCCTATTTCCTCAGTTTATTAAGCAACTTTTTTAATTCTTTTAGATTGTAATGGGTGACTTTTAGCCTTGTTTCCAGGGCCCACAGTTGTCGAAGTTAGGATAAAGGGGAGGTGTTAGGATTTATAATCCTCCCTTGTCCAGATATAGTCTATTATATCATTTTCCTAACCGTAGGAGTCATTTACTTGATATTGGGTCCACTAGAACCACTGGTTCCACTTTGGCGATTAGTGCCACTAGTACCAACCACTAGAGCGTGGGGAACACATATAGAGGTTAACTGGCACTTACTACATGTTCATGCATCAGTTAACGTGCCTCTGAGACCAAACCCTACAATTTAGGAGCCACTTTGAGTGCCACCAAAAACCTCCATCATTTGGTTGTGGTAGGTAAGTAGTTATGCTAAGTCAACCTTCAGTTACAGTCACTTAGATGTATTTCAGTTGAATTAGCACCAGTTTTGCATGGTTGCATGGGAGTGGGCACCTATTCTCACTACCTCATCAGATTAACTAGTTTAACTGATTAATAGATTGAATTAGACATTTGGAGTTAGACTAGTGAGCTCCGATAATGATTTACACTTCTAGTTATGTAATACTCCAAAATTTCATAAAAATTTAAACCTTTTCTTGTGACAAATAATGTTTAAAAACATCGATGACATGGGTAACTTAACCGCTAACAGTTATCACTTTAAATAGTCTAATCTAGAAACTAAAACAAATTCCTTTATTAATCTCTGTAACTGCATACTTCACTATCTGCTTTCATAATTAAGTATTAAAATATTGATTTAGTAGGTGATGATCTGAAGTATTATGAGTTGGAACAACTGTTTGTTTACTATGCACTAAAGCTTGTCTTTTGCTTAATCGAAGGAACTTCAGTTCATGTCCGAGGCTTACTTATCTTTTTAGCTAATGCAGTGAAGTGATAATTCTTGTACAGGTCTAATTACAGGTAAGATGTTTTGTATCCCACTTTCAGGATCAGATTAATTATCTCAACTAGCAAAAGTAAAATGCTAGAATTTTTGTTTAGTTTACATCTTGAGAAAATGAAGGTATCGCCAGACTTGTATCTTTTCCCAGTATTGAAATTGTTAAGTTGTTACGCACGTTGAGGTCTAAGTAGTTAACCTTCTTATCCCTAGTTTAAGGTCATCATGTTTGCGTATATATTTGCTTCTTATTTATTATTTTATAAACATAAGTACTTGGAAATCCAAACACAAACACAAATAGATGCTTTCTACCTAGTTTCAAATATAACTTGTACATCATATTTTATCCTTTTGATGTTATATTAAAACAAACCCTACATGCAACTCTAGATAATGATAAGTTCTGCAAACTAGATCTTACAATACATTATTACTTGTTATCAATGTAGTTTATATGTACTTGTATCAATGTATAACCATAAGCAATTATTTCATAAATTTAGGTATAAAAGAAATAATGACAATTTATATATGAAACTAACGGTTTCATGCCGAGTATAGTGCTATTAAGTGCAAAAGACTACATTATAAGGTTATAAATGAAGTAACAAAGCTTTGTTTTCATGGGTGGAAATTTCATTACCTAGAGAATAATTATAAACCATAAACCTTTTCATATACTAATCACTAATTATATGATTTTCATTTTATAGATATAGATCCTATTTAAACAAAATTTATATCTATAATATCTATACAATCTATACTAAGGCATATTATAAATAAAAATAAATCTAGGGTTTTTCAAATGAGATAGTAACAAGGTTATGTATAACCTCTTTTGTAGGCTTTAGCCAAGCCTCTCGAAACTATAGAGCAAAACCCATATTATCAAAATCAAAGTGGATTCCACGTGGTCATCAGTTATTAGATGGTGTTTTGACATTGGTAAACCCTACTACAAAAATCTCAAAACCCTAAAATTTCACATTATTTCCCCTATCCTTTGCTGTTGTTGAAAGTGCCGCCAGGTTCATGGCCTCATGGCCATTGATGCCATTGTGTTTCCTTTGCAAGTGATGGCCTTCGATGCCAAACCTAGCTCTATGAGTGTCTTCCTTTGTGTGTTTGCCAAGCTGTAAACTCTGTCTTGGTAGCAGTGTGGTCTCGGTTTTTAGCTCACAGCTTACCTGGTGGTTTTTCGCTAATAGTGGGGAGGAATTGGGTTTCGTCGTGGCTTACTATTTTCTTCAGACAATATCATCGAAGCGTTAACTTCGAGGACAAAATCTCTCCAGGTAAACTCGTTTTATCCTTTTGCATTTTGCCATAAACTTTATTTCTATTACTAGGTTTTCTTTGAATAAAGAACTTAACGTTTCTCCATTTTAATGTGTAGGGTTTTCTACAGGTGGAGTCTCATGACTGTGAGCTGGAAGACTTCGGGCAGAGGGGTTCCACATTTTTCGACCAATCGGGTCAGCCTCATTTTCTTGCATGAGATTTCCTTCTGTGATGATGTATGGGGTTTGGATGATCATAGTCTCACCGAGTTTCGAGGTCTTATGCCGTGGCTGCGTTGTTCAAAGTTTTGTTGGAAAGGCCGTGTGGCCATAACTTGTTTGATTTACAGTAATTCTTTTTGGACATGCCATAAGGTCGTAACTTCATTATGAAGTGGTGCGATTTTTAATGTATGTTAGGGTTTTAATTTCGCAGGCTTGTAGTCATTTTGTTTACTTTTAACTTGTACTGATTAGTAGTAAAAGGATGCGTCGACCTGTAAAGAAAGAGGTCTAGTTTAGACTTGGGCGTCATGGTTTATTTTTCAGTACATGAACTTCAGTTTATTAAGTTGAATTTTAAAGAACTTTATTGCTAAAATAACTTGTGTTTAGAGAATGATTTGATAAAGGAAAAAGAAAAAGTTTCGTTGCTGTAAATGTCCACGATTTTGATTTTTTATTATTATAATAAGAGTATTGTGTAGAAAGTTAATATGAAAACTAGTTCTGAGTTTTTTTGTTAGTAAAAAGATTGGTTCATTAAAATAATTAGAAGGAAAAAGGGTTTGATACTACAGCTCGAGCTCGACTGTGTAATTGGATTAGGAATATTTAATTTGTCTTTTCTTATTTCATTTTAGTTTATATTTGGTAAACAGTCTAATACTATTTTTGTGTACATTTTATTTAATATAGGGTGATTATGATAAAGATATTTAATTGTATATTGAACAATTTGATAAATAAGGATATGGGGAAAAACTGTAAAAACCCTATTCTAGAAAGAGTGAGAAAAAGAAAGTCTTAGTTCACAGTTTCTCTAATTTAGGGTTTGTATTTTTATTTTAATTTAAATCCCTGCATTATTGTTGTTTTTAGTATTAGTTATTTTGTAGGTTTTATTTTATATTACAATTTTACTGCAACTATTGATTTGTTAATTATAAAACTTAGATTATTTCTACAATTTCATTATACTGTTATAATAATCTATGTTGTTCCTATTTGTGTTAGTTTTCTCTTTCTGTAAATAGTTAATAATTATAGGTATCTATATTAGGTTTAAGCGTTAAAGACAATGTGTTTACTGTGCTAACAAGAAACACAGTTACACATACTTTGTAGTGTATTTTAATCAACATTCTTTTGTAGAAGTTTATATTTATAATATTACAAATATATATTAGTTAAAGAAACTTCTAAAAAATATAAGGATTTCCTCGCTAAACATTCTTATAAAAATTTTAACACTTGAACTTAAATAATTATATTCCTACACTTCTTGAATTGATTTACTCATCATACTTATTTTCACCTATTGTAGTAGAGTACTACCTTCTTGAAGGTGTGGAAAAATACACTCAGGTATTTTTATCCATCAGTAAATTTTCACTAACCCTAAATCATTTATTCTAATACATAACATAAATAGAACTTATAAATTTTAGATCAATAGAAGATTTAACTAACTAACAAATTAGTCATATAGATGCATCAAATCCTAAATTTATACATTCCAGATTTCTATACTTGCATTGAAAAATTAGAGATAACATGTATAACCTGGTTGTATAGCAGAGGAGACAACAACCTAAGGATCTCGTTCCTCCCAACCAAATCCTGAAGACTGCTAAACTACAAATCCTAGGACCCCCGAGCCTATCTACTGGTCCACCTGGTTGAAAGCACTAGGTGAGAGAATAGGTTTAGAAACCTCTGCACACTACTACATTTCGATCCAAAATCCGACGGAAAAATCCAACGACGCGTGGATTTCTCTTTTTAAACTTACCAAAAATCACAAGGATACATTTTTTTTTTGTAAATGTGGCCACAAGCGTCGGTTAAGCGACGACTATTCTCATAACTGTCGGTTAATAGACGAAGCGTTGGTAAGCGTTTCTTAAGCAACGACAACTTCCCAAAATAGCCAATTTTTTTTATTATACATCCATCTTAGTCGTTGCTTAAGCGATGGCAACTTCCTAAAATAGCCATGTTTTTTATTTACATCCATTTTAGTACCCAAATAGGGAGGGAATTTGTGTTGGCCCTTCTAAAACAAGGTTTTTATGAATTGAAAGTAGCGAAGACAGCTCATGTAAACACGGTAGGAGCACAAGCCATAGAGACATGGATGGCGCAGTAGCAAAGTGGTTAACCCCATTTGGAACCACCAGTAAAGGCAATGGAGACTAAGGTAGAGGAGGAATCGGCAGAGCTAGCAGTGTGGCAAAGTTCTGGATGGCGCAGTAGCAAAGTGGTTAACCCCGTTTGGAACCACCAGCAAAGGCAATGGAAACTAAGGCAGAGGAGGAATCGGCAGAGCTAGCAGTGTGGAAAAGTCCTGGATGGCGCAGTAGCAAAGTGGTTAACCCCGTTTGGAACCACCAGCAAAGGCAATGGAAACTAAGGCAGAGGAGGAATCGACAGAGCTAGCAGCGTGGCAAAG
>LPNX010293857.1:0-79724 GCA_001517045.1 Pseudotsuga menziesii
CAGATGATCAACTGAAAACAGCTTTTAGAACTCCATGGGGAACGTACGCATACTGTAAGATGCCCTTTGGGTTAATCAACGCGGGAGCAACATTTCAACGAGCAATGTATATTGATTTTAGAGGCTTAACCAGTCATTCAGTCGTTGTCTATTTGGATGACGTGACTGTCTACTCTAAACATCGGCCTGATCATCTTAACCATTTGAGAAAAGTGTTTGAACGATGTAGAAAATTCGGAATATCTTTAAATCCTAAAAAAACAATATTTGCTGTTTCAGAAGGTATCTTGTTAGGATGTGTAGTTTCAAAACATGGAATCATGATTGATCCTGAAAGAACACAAGCTATTTCAAAGATTACTTTTCCTTCCAGCAAGAAAGGAATGCAGTCATTCTTAGGGAAAATTAATTTTGTTAGGAGATTCATTCCTAGTTTTTCAGAGATCATTCGTCCCTTGCAGAAAATGATTAAAAAAGATGCTGTGTTTAATTGGGGACAAACTGAAAAAGAATCCTTTCAAAAAATTTTAGAAGCCATTTCAGAAGCTCCTAGTCTTCTAAGTCCAGATTTTAATAAGGATTTTATATTATACACCTTTGCTTCTGATATTGCATATGCAGCAGTTTTAACTCAATTGAATCAACAAAATAATGAAGTTCCAATTTCGTTCATGAGTTCAAATTTCAAAGGAGCTTAACTCAACTATCATGAAGTAGATAAACAAGCTTTTTCCGTCTCTAAAGCTGTAAAACATTTTCGTCCTTACTTGTTGAAATCCAAAACGAAAGTAATTGTCCCGTATTCTTCAGTCAGAAATTTGTTGGTACAAAAAGATTTAGGAGAAAAAAGGGCACCTTGGATGACAGCTCTTCAAGAATATGACTTAGAAATCAAACCATCAACGATAATTAAAGGACAAGAGTTGTGTAAATTAGCTGCTGAAGCTGCTCATTTTCCTGATGATAAAACTGAAATTGTGATTGATGAAGATTTACTTACCAGAGAAATTTATTTTTATCCACCACCTCAAGATTCCTGGTACACAGACATACGAGTACTTCTGGAAACAGGGACTGCCCCTGATTACTTAGACCCCAAAAAGAAAAGAGCCCTTAGATTGAAGTCTGCTCCATACTTATTAATAGATAACATCCTCTTTCGGAAAAATTCAGACGGAGTATACCTTCGATGTTTAGATAAAGATGAAACATAAACAATTATGAAAGAATTGCATTCCGGACCAGCAGGAGGTCATTTCGGTGGAGAGACGACAGCTCATAAAATTCTTAGGGCTGGTTATTATTGGCCTACCTTGTTTCGAGATTCTTATACTTTCGTCAGAAAGTGTCAAGATTGTCAACTCGCCGCAGGAAGGGTTAAAAAATCTGCTTTCCCTTTACAACTGGTTTCAGCTGAAAGACCCTTTCAGCAGTGGGGTATCGATATAGTAGGTCCAATAAACCCTCCCTCATCAATACAACACAAGTATATAATAACTGCAACTGATTATTTCACTCGTTGGGATGAGGCTGCACCGTTAAAAGTTGTGAATACCAATCAAGTTATATTATTTTTGGAATTCTTTATCATAACAAGATTTGGTGTTCCTGATTCTTTGGTTTTCGATAATGCATCATATTTTTCATCTGTTGAATTGACTCAGTTTGCATTAGAAAAAGGAATAAGAATCAGATATTCAGCTAATTACCATCCTCATGGGAATGGTCTAGCTGAATCAACAAACAAAAACTTATTAAAAATTCTTAAAAGAACTGTTTCAGTTCATCATCGAAATTGGCATTCAGAATTGGTCAATGCTCTTTGGGCAGACAGAGTAACTCCAAAAGCTGCAATAGGTAACTCACCATTTTTCTTAGTATATGGAACTGAAGCCATTCTTCCACCAAATTTGTTCCTACCTTCGTTACAGTTAGCTCAGTCTGTCCAGGAAGAAGAATGCCCAGCAATTGAAAAAAGAATTAATGCATTGTTTTACAGTGCTAATTAATGATTTAACAGTGCTAATTTAACAGTGATTCAACAAGTAAGGACGAAAATGTTTTACAGTGCTAATTAATGATTTAACAGTGCTAAAGAATTAATTAGCACTGTTAAATCATTCTGCATACTGTACATAAGTTTTCATATTTAGAAAACTTCCCAAAAATCGAAGTCTTTCCTTAAGAAAGCAACCTTAGGATATTTTAAGTAATTAGGTAGGATAAATATTAGAATAGGTTAGATTTTGCTGGTTTTAAAATTCTCCTTAAGAGACAAACTAGCTGGTAGCAGGACCATAACCTGCGAGGTTTTGTTAATCCAAACACACCGGACGCTGCTTCAAGCTGATTGTGTGGACAAAACCTCCTTATTGGCTCTGATTCATAAATTCATGCCAACAGGTAGGTTCCACCAAATCTCCCTTAGAAGCATGAAGCTTCTTCTAGTTGGTGACCATAGGTGTAGACATCGGCTTGCAATCCTCCATCCGAAATCTCCTTAGAATATCTATTGCATACTTTCCCTGCCCTAGGAAAGTATGACTAGGCTCCTGCCAAACCTCCAATCCCAATAAATAATGCATCAACCCAATGTTAGTCATCTCATACTCTGAAGCAAGATATCTCTTGCAAACTGCAATAGGTCTCTCCTCACCTATAATAAAAAAATCATCCACATACAACATAGAATGATTAGATCATCTCCAAACATGATGAAATAGAGATTCGTATCAACCTCACTCTTTTGAAAACCCATCAACAGTAAGTAAGAGTCTATCCTAGAATACCAAGCTTGAGGAGCTTGCTTCCGCCAATACAAGGCTTTCTTCAGCCTGCAGACATGAGACTCTCTCCCATGAATCTCAAATCCTTGTGGCTACTCCACATAGATCTCCTCCTTTATGATTCCATTGAGAGATGCAGTCTTCACATCCATTTGATGGATCTTCCAACCCATTTCCGCAGCAATGGAAATCACTGATCTGATAGAAGTATAACAAGCAACCGGTCCAAAGGTCTCAACATAATCAACTCCCTCTACCTATAAGAACCCCCGCGCCATAAAACCAGCCTAGTATTTCTCCACACTGCCATCTGCAACATGATTTACCTTACAAAGCCATCGAGAAGTCACCACTGACTTCCCCTCATCTCTCAGAACAATCTCCCAAACATCGTTCTTCATGATGGAATGGTACTCTTCCATCATGGAATCTCTCCAAACATGATGCTGAGAGGCCTCCTCAAAAGTAGATGGCTCCGAATCACGAAGACTAGCAACTAGTGCCATACCCAACCTATCTGGCATCACTATAGTCCTCACTGGATCCTTGGGCGTTCCAAACTCCTTAGCTTCCTTCAGGGTTTCCCGAAGCGATTTAGGCTTCTTCTTCCCTGAAGGTTGCTCCCAAACTGGTCTGTCATCATCTGAGGTACTCCCAAAAGTAGAAGCCCCAGAAACCTATGTACTAGGAGATGGTGAACTCTGTGATCCAGTAGCTATGTATGGTGAACCTGTAACTTGAGAACCAAAACCTATTCCCGAAGAACTTGCTGGCTGAACCACTGAACCACTGAACCTAAAGTTCCCATGCATGTACTATGTGGTCTAGTAACCCCGAAAACCTGTGAACCTGTCACCTATACTGAAGGTACTTGTGAAGCTACCTGAGGTGTGGGAACCTGCTGCTCTCCCTGCATTGGATCTCTGGACTTCCTGAAGGCCCACTCCTCCTCAAATATCACCTCCCGCCTCACAACAACCTTCCTCAGAGCAGGAAGATAAATGTGGAAGGCCTTCGAAGTCTCATCATACCCCACAACGATGCCTCTCTTTGATGTGGGATCAAGTTTTGTCCTCTTCTCAGAAGAGACATGTGAAAAATTCAGGAAACCAAATATACAAAAATGACTCACCTCAGTCTTCTTTCCTGTGAACATCTCCTCATGAGTCTTGTTTCCAAAGGTACGATGGGGACTCCTTTTATGAAGGTAAACAACCGTACTACATGCCTATGCCCAAAGAAATAAAGGAAGTGACTGATCATGTAACATGGCTCTCGCTGCTCTGACAATAGATTGGTTCTTCCTTTCTACCACTCCATTCTTCTCAAGAGTGTATGGTACTGTCAACTATATCTGAATGCTCTCCTGTCTGCAATACTCATCGAACTTGTTGGAGGTATAATCACCCCCATTATCTGATCCGAGTGCCCAAATCCTCCTCCTATTCTAGTTCTCCACAAGAGCTTTGAACTCTTGGAACCTCTACAATACATCCTCAGATTTCTTGCTCCTCAGTAAGTAGATCCAGGTCTTCCTGGAATGGTCGTATATGAATGTCACATAATACTCAAAACCTCTCAGAGAAACATATGACATATGACCACACAAGTCGGAATGTATCAAATCAAGTACTTATATTGACTTGCTATCACTGCCCGTAAAAACAGTCTTGGTGTACTTTCCCAAAGCACACCCCCTACATACATCACTATGCTCAGTGCTGAACTCAGAAAACCCTGTAACCATGTACTTCAACATCCTCAAAGATGGATGATGCAGATGAGCCATCCTCCTATACCAAAGCTCACAAAGCTCACTGCCGTTTCTATATGTCAAAGCATGCTGGGGTTGAAACAAGAGCTTGTATCGTTTCCCACATCTGACTCCAATGGTGTAAGAGGCAGATGGTCCTGTAGTATTGGGAAAAAATGAACATGTCCATCTAGGAAAGACACCCAAAGACCCCTATCCTCGATCATGGAAACTGATACCAAGTTCTTCTTCATCCTAGGTACAAACAATACGTCCCTCAAAGTCATGGGAGTCATGAAATCTCTTTGAAATATAATGGTCCCATGCCCAACAGTTCTGAAAAACGTGTCATCTCCCAACATGACCTCCACATCTATCCCTTCCTGTGAAATCTTAGAGAACATCTCTCGAGCACCTATCATGTGGCTCAAAGCTCCACTGTCAATATACCACGTGTTGGTGGTGGAAGCACTGAAAGAATGACCAGTCAACAAAGAATACTTCCTCTCAATATTAATGTCTGCACCGGTGATGATGGATGCTCTCTCTCTATCAACATGCCCAGCACACAGAGAAAAATATCTCAAATCTAGCTGTAAACTACTCAACCTCTGTTGAAGCTGTTGTTTGCTGCTTCTTCTTCTTCTTCCGTGGGCATTTTCTAACATAGTGCCCAAGCTTTTGACAAGCAAAGCACTTTACAGTGCTCAAGTCCTTCTTCTGTCCATCATGCTTCTTAGCCCCACCCTTCTTGGGGCCCTTCTTGAACTTCTTCTTTCCCTTGGCAGTCAAAGCCACATTCTCCTCATCCTCCCTGCTAGTAGAAGAGCTTCCCTCCACAAGACCTCTCAGGGTCTCATACTGAACAAAATCATCCCAAATCCTGTCCCAAGAAGGCAAGTTCTCCCTAGCTACTATAGCCTCCAAACAAACAACCCAAGACTTTGAAACCCCATTCAAATATGTCCCCACTAGCTTAGAACTAGGAACAACCTCCCCTACTATTGCAAGCTCATATCTCACCTGAGAGATCCTACTAAGGTAGGGAATCACTCGCTCAACTTTGGCCATATTGATACTCATCAATTTCTCTCTCAAAACCATTTTCCTATTTTCAATTGAGCTTTGAAACAAGCTTGTCAAAGCATCCCACATCTGATATGCACGGGGTTTACTAGAAATGTGTGGGATCACATGATCTTTAACTACATCTAGAATGATCCTTCTAGCCTTAATGTCCTTCTTGTTGAAGGCAGAAAGTGCTCGTTCATCAGTGGAAGCAGGAACAACAATAGGATTTACTGTTCTATTGTTAACCACTTCATCCCATAACTCGTTTTCCTCGAATATAAGCACTAGTCTAGCTTTCTATGGGACAAAATTCCCAGCCCCATCAAGCCTATCCTCCAACCTAAGTCATGTTTCCATTTTCACTGCAAAGATCAAGTCTTAACAAGGTGCTGCTCACTGACAAAAGAAATCATTGACAGTCTGAAATTTTTCACTGTGTATAATTCTGCTCTTTCTCTAACAAAGCTCTGATACCATGTAAATTTTTCAGCATTCTCCCAACCCGGTTTCAACCACCATTTTCATCATAGTTTAATGCCCAACCCAATTTATTCTCAGCTGCAAATTAAGTCATTTCTCATAAACAATTTATCACTGAAACACAAGAAGAATTTTACTACTTTTAATGCGCAACAATTAAAAAAACAGTCACACATAAAAAATCAGACTCAGAAATTTTTGGTCAAATGACCTAGGCAAAACCCCAACCTCCGGGGAAAACCTGTTCTAGAGAGAGAGAATTTTATTTTCTGCAATAAACTTCAAAGTACAACAAAAACAGAGACAAACTTATCTCAACCACAGTGCTTAGAAAAATTGACTGAATTCAGAAATTTTACAGTCAAAATTTCTACCAACTCGCTACCTTGAAAACCATGCCAAATTGACTGTAGATATTGCATAGATTTTCATGCCGACTGACGGACAACCTCGATTTCCATGCCACTATATGGAATGTACGAAATTGTACGAACTATACAAAATTCTGTGCCTATAATTTTTTTTCTCGCTTCTTCTCGAAAATCATGCCCAGACAAATATGCCTAGAAAAACGTTCCCATAATTTTTCTCGGGAAATGTGCTATACGTAAATGTACTTTCTGTTGCTGTACGATCTTGGGAAACGTTCCCTCTGCTCTTCTCTTTCAACCTACAATTTTTCTCCTTCTGTGCCCTCTAACTCTCATGAAAAACATAATGAGACTCAAAATTCCTTGCCTTTCCTTTTTGGTGTCTAAATGAGGAAGTTGAATAGTCATCCAATCCTAGGGCCCAAAATGAATTAGATGGATGGATGAGATTAAATGCACTTTTAATTCTCTCCAAAATTAATTTCACTCACCTCACTTAAATTTATCAAAAAGTCACTTTATTCTCTAAAGTGAAAATTAAAACTCATCTCAAGTTATTAATTGCAAGGGTCACTTCAATTTTTCCCTTTTAATGACTTAGGCAAAAATCACTAGGGGAACAATTTCCTAGGTACAAAAATCAGTAGTAGAAAGGAATTGTTGGAAATAATTACAAAAATTGAGTTCTACTATAGTACACTAGCTCCCCTCCCCCAAGAGCTCTGGGTATTTGCATTGGGAATGCATAGATATTTATACATGCACCATTCACCCATCATGTTTTAATTTGTTTGTGCAACTAAACAAGATACACTATGTCCTTGATAGTAATTTCAACCACCCTATAGGGTCCATGCCATTGCATTTTCAACTTGCTTGTGTGCTTTTAGAATTTACTATCATACAATAAGACTAGACCCTCGTGTGAAAACTACTTGTTTCAGATGTGCCTATCATACTAGGACTGTGGCTATTGCTTTTGAACCATTTGATGGTACATGTAAATAAGTATATGTTCTTATAATTATATGAACATATATATCCGAATTGACATTTATATTTTGTTTGTGATTCGATATTAATAGATACATATCATAGTGCTACTTGATAATTTTCTTAGGCCAATGAGAAATATTTTTTTTAAAGATTTTGTCATGGCATGTTTTTATATTACCTTATTCACCATATTGTAAACATACCATTGCAATTATAAGAAAAGTGTCTGTATAATTTTAGAATTGGGATAATAATAAATATTCTGAGAAGTGTAATAAAAGGTACAACTATTTTAAATTGTGACTAAAAAATCTTACATGAAATTATTGTGGTGCAACTATATCTTTGTTTATGAACTAGATTGTAGTAGGACTAGTGCCATTAGAAGTGGGAGCAACAATTCCTTTTCCAAATTGGGGTTATAATAGAGAATTTGATCAATATTGAAGAAGTTATGACCATTTAAAAATCACAACCTTAAAAATCTAGTTGACAAAGGAGCTCCATTGAATGTAAGATTCTGTAATATTTGTTTTAAAACCCTAGCTCTCTTACTCACAATGGAATATTACATTTAAATTGGATGTTAGCACTCATGATTGATGCATATCTATGTTTATACGACACTTATGTGGAAGGATCCTATCCTATGTTTTTTCTTGAATATGTTATGGAGTATGAAGAACATCATAAGAGGTGGTTACTTGAAGTTGAATAAATTTCTATGGAACACCCACATTATGAAAACCTTGGAGTATATTGTACACAACCGTTGCTTGTATATAATTGAATACAATAACTATTAGAGGCATGTGAAGTAATCAAATGACTGGGACTTTGGAGACATTGAAAATGAGTATACAAGAGACATATTTGGCTCGTGTGATTTGAAGGGATGATATTTGGACAATTGTCATTTATGTAAATAAATATACTTTCAAATTCTCTTTCATGACTCTGCCCCATCATATTAAAGGAAAATCATTGAAGAAAGACATGAGTAGGTGGTTCCTACTATATTCTAATATGATTCTTCTACAATGGTAGTGTTCCCTCTAGAGCCACCTTTATGGCTATACACAGGATATAATTTCTATGTATGGTTCTATTTATTTGGATTGACATGATTGTGGTGGGTAATTCGAGCACAACATTGACACATTTGATGAGCTCAAGTGTTGTTAGTTGGGAGTTAGTATGAGCACCTCAATATGGGACCTAAGCTTATGGACTAGCTTCTTGGACTACTTCAGCATTAAGGTCAACACTTGTACATGGAACATTGGCTTATGGGATATATTCCTAGAATTATTTAATATTGTGGTTAACACTTGTACATGGGAACCTAGATTAGGGTTGTATATCATTTCTATAAGCATTGAGGATAGAGATTCTCAAAGGGGGATGTAATGGCGATATCCTACCTAGGGGTGTAATAGGGTCCTATGGGCCCATTAGATTTAAGAATAGGATATGTAAGGTGTCCATTTAGAGGAAATACGGACTATGTCCACAATGTTAGTTATTATTATATAAGGCCTCTTAGGTATTTGACATTGAATAAATGTAATGCGACCTTATTAAATAATATGTGATTGGTAGTTAGCATTTGGTTATGGTTAGGGTTTAAAAAATAGCTATAAATAAGGATGGAGTTCTCCTTAGGAATCATGTATTGGAGTATTATGTTATTGAAGATGAGCTCATTCAGAGGTTTCATCACGGTTTCATATTGTAAATAGTCCTTGCTTACAACAACTGAAAAAACAATTTTGAAAATATATAAAAGTACATATTGAATAATAAATGTCTGATAAGATATTGATAAGGTGATTATTACATTGAACCTTGTGATAGTATACTTATATGTATTGAATAGTCATGAAGTGAGGGGGTGCGTATCCTTTGACCTTTTATTGACCTAATGATATTATTATTATTGTTGCTGTTATTATATTTATTATTATGTTTGTTACATTTCCACCCCCTTAAGGAATTCTTTATTTTCAATGAATAGGAAATAAGCTTCTCTCTAGATGAACATGATTCCATGGTGGCATCATATTTGTCTTTGTCTAGTTTTTGGGGTTTGAATTTGTTCATGCTTTGAGTGTTGGTGAGGTTCTCTTGTATTGTTTGCATCATATCCTGAAGTCTTTTGAATTGGTTGTTTAATGCAAAACCTTGATGCTTTTGGTAGCATACTTTACTTGCTTAGATTGTTGTATGTTAATTTGTGCTTGTTTCATTTTTTTCATTAGTTGTAATTCATCTTTCTTGAAAGAAAAACCTTCATCACCATATAAATTATCATTTTCACCTTACTAATTAAACTAAATCAAATTCTCTTCAAGGAGGGTGGTATAAGTGATAAATTACATCAACCATTCTACACCCATCACCGTATACATCTCATTGAATGGTAGATCATAAAATCCCATTTGTAGTTCAAATTTTTGGATTTGAATTAATATGTTATGACATTTACCTACTCAATTTGTTTTCCATGAATGGGCATGCCTATGAGGTCCTTGATGGAATACACAAGAAGATTTAGTTGTTTAAAAACATCAATGTCTATGCAATTATGAATACTACCAATATCTACGAGTGCCATTAAATTTATATCTTTTATGATTCCTTTAAGCTTCAGGGTCTTAGGTTGTGATTTCCTTATCATGGTTGCAAGTGGAATTGTATGCTTGGTTTCATTTTTTATTGGAACCCGAATCTTATTAGTTTTTCTCGAACATGGTGTAATAGCATTTTGCAAGGGGTCGCTGCATTTGGTCTTTTTGAGTCATATTTTCTATTTGAAGCACATATTCTTTATTTAAATTTTGTTTGTAACATGGGATTGAATTTAATGATATTTTTGGTGGTGCTTCATTAAAAATCATTGGTATTTTGATTTTAAATCTATTGGGTTAAATTGTTCTACTTGACCTATTTCGATAACTATGGTTGATGAGTTTGAAATTTCAAGTAGATTTTCATAAGTTTTTGGATCTATCATTGGATCATGTTGTTTTTTAGTTAGTAAATCAACTCATTCTCTATGCTCATTAGTATTTCTTGATGCCTTGTCCTCGTTGAGCTCTAAATTGCACCCATTGGTAATTTCGTTTCATGGGTTCAAAATTACTATGTGATTTTTGGTCATTGTTTTTGAATAGTTTAGTGAATTGTCCTCACATAAATGATCTAGAATCCATCTCCTATCACATTCTAGACAAATGTTTTCCTTCTTTATTAATTCCATTCATTGTCTTTAGGAATATTCAATTAACTTATCAATTGTTTTTCCTTAACTCATTTTGTCCATCCACCAACACCTTTTGAGTATTCTTGATACAATCCATAATTTGCATGGAACTACTAGTTTCATCTTCATAATTATGATCCTCTTCTTTCATTTTGTTACAATAACCCATTTTGGTGGCGACTTCTTGTGAGGCCTAATTTATTATTATTTATGTATACATATACTATATTTCTACGAATCAAACAACTTTTTCCATTTTGACAAGGAAATATATGTATGTATGTTGGTCTCCTCTGGGCAGACCTGGGTTTACTTTATTGTACCAACAAAACCCCTCGCTCACTGGCCCTTTCGGCGACAGACCACAGAACGGCCTGAAGTCTCACCCGAAGTGATCCTATATGGGGTGGCCGAAGAATCATGTTTCCTCAACCAGGTTCTGTAGCATCCTAGATTCTCTTGACTCTTCTTAACCAGTGGGGTCTCTCAGTAAGGGCTATTTCTCTCTTCCTAGCTGACTCTGCTATCGCACTGGGTCTTATCGCATCACAGCTTCCAGGACGATGCGCAAAATTACTCTTCTGCTCAACTCTTAACCTGCGATATCTCACACCGCAGCTTCCCCGACAGTGCGATATCGCCTTTCTACGCCACGATATTTCCTACAGTAAGACTCAATATGCTCATCAACTCTCAAGGTCCAGAGGCTTCCTCTCTGGGTATAATAGCTTAGTTAACCTTCATTAATGTGTTAAACAACTTCACTTAAACTTCTACAGTTTAACATGCTTAACATCAATGACACTCAACTTGCTGAACTCATATACAGAAGTCACTTAACACTGTAACTGTTAGCTGTCATGAATCAAGCATTGATAACTCATATACAAAATACTTGACACATTCAACTCACATTTAACCTTCTATGTTATTGTAACTGAAGGATAGCATACATACATTCATTAACTGATAAGCAACGTTCATGTAACGAATAACAGATAGCAAATAAGTATAGCACAATCACATGAAACAGTCGCACAACACACAGATTTTACGTGGTTCACTTCCATGGAGGAAGCTACGTCCACAGGAACTGTGTTTATATTATATCTGAAGAGAGTAACACAGTTTCGCTGCAACCTATTATGCAGCTTGAGATCTTCTGGGAAACTCCACGCTCTCAGCTAGGAGCCCTTCTCTCTTAGATCTCTTTTCTTCTATAATGCTTTCTTCTTACAATATATCCTTTCTCTCCCTCTCTCAATCCCTGTGGATTGTTACATTCATGCTCAAGGAGTCGGCTGCTGGTTACAGTAAGATAACTACAGACTTAACAACAGAACCATAGCTCGACTCTTTCTCAAGGTCTTACAATACTAATGATAACTAGTAACAACCTAAAACCCAACCTTGACCAACTAACTCTCTGGCTGGCTAACTAGCTACTAGCTAACTGACCAACCTTTCACAATACAAAATACATGCTTAAATAGGTGGCCCGAAGATCTCATTGTGATACAACACTGTGGGCCTATCCCAATAGTAACCCAAAACCCTATCTGTGACAGTCGGCCTATCTGTACTTTGAACTGCCGCTTACTGGTCACACTGCATCTTTCTGCAGTCTTCCACAATTTTCGGCGCTAATCGTGGGTATGGGTGCCGCTTCCTCGGTTTCTCCCCTTCTGTCCTTTGTCTTTAATACCTCCGCCCATTTCTCCTTCTCCAATCATGAGGGTAGCTGAGCCCTCCTGTCATCACCGCTGCCTTAAATGCAGTGGTTGAGCTCTCTTCTCGACCGCTTCAGGTACTATTTCCTTTGACTTTCTTGTTTCGATATAGTAGCTTTTCCTATAGCTACGGGGCCCTGCTCCAACAATCCCCTAACACTTACTTGTGGCTCGTCCCCAAGTCACTACCATCTGGTTTCTCTTTCTGTAGCTTCTCCTTAGCTTCCTGTGAAGTCCTTGTGAATCTCTCTCTGAGTCCTGCAACATCTTTGTCCATAGCTTCGACACAGTCTTGTGCCGCTTCAAGCATAACTTGACTAATCAGGGGGTCTTCTGTGCTATAAATTTTACTTTTGCTTGTAGTGAACTCCTTGACCTTCTGCTCAACCACATCGACTAGCTCTGCGATTTGTTCCTGATACAGTTGAAGCATATTATTGAATTGTATTTCTTTTTCTCGCAACTGCTGCGCTTCCTGTTGCAAACGGTTCATCTCTGTCGTCTTCTTTATCTTTGCAAGAGATCCTAAGCTCTTGACTTCTTCCTTCATTGCTGCTACTGCATTCTCTATGTTCTGGATGCTCTGCTGCAATTCCAGTCTATCTGGGAGCTCTTCTAGCTTCGACCATGTCTTCATCGCATCAGCTAGTAATGCCTCTACATCATCTATATGACACTTCATCTGCGTTGAAGTGAGTCTAAAGGCCTGTGCCCTTGCTTCCTTGTCTGCCTCAGGTGTGCCTGGTGCTCGAGCCTCAAGCTCAGCAATCTGCGCCTTGTGGTCTTCCTCCATCTTGACCACTGTCTCTTCTAGAGCCTTTGCTCTATCTGCAATTCTTCTTACTTTCTATCATCTTTGGCATCGTCTTCTGTAAACTTAGTTCGTATATATCTCTTATCTTTCCTTCCCTCATTGTCATGCTCACGCTCTGGTGCTTGCGAGACCTTCAAGTGACCGCTTCACTTGGATCACCATCGAATCCCTCACACAAGATATACTCCAAAGTTGCATATAGGTCTCTTCATGGATCGACAGCTCCTTTAAGGATATTGAGCTTTTGAGAAGCCTTCCACAGATATCTTTTCCTATTTATCTGGGTTAGAACTCGTATCACAAAGAAAATATAAATCTGTATCTTCCAGCCTTCTCAAACATTTCATTCAGTCTGGATCCTTCCATACGAAAACTATACAAACCATGAATTCCATTCCGAGAACAAGCCTTTGTTTGCATTTTGTAGTAAGAAAATATCCTGGATATGGTGGTACTTCATCAACCTTTTCCTTCTCTTTCTTTTTCTCATTTTTACTTTCTTCCTCTTTCTTTTTATCCACCTTTTCCTCACTCTCCTTTTCATCTTTCTTCTTGTCGATATATTTCTTCTCACCATTCTTCTTCTCTGCTCTAAGCTAGACTCTTCTACTATCTGAGATTGACTCTTCATCCTTGGCGTCTGCCTGACCTGTGGTGCACCTAGTTTCAAAACCCTGGGCGGCGTCGTCATAGCAGACTCGAGGCCACCACGCTGGGATCGTCACACAACGTCTTGTAAAGGTTCATTCTCAGACATAAACCATTTGGTGCAGTACTCTGGACTGGTAATGGCTGTGAAAATGGGGAAAATAGCACTCTATAACTAGAGTATCTCTGCATAGGGAAAACTTCTACAAATTTCTCTATAACTCTCAGAAATCGCAAAAGTAACCCTTCTGTATGAATGATCGGTGTATTTGTAATGAAGGTGATAATCTCTGAAGCAACAGTCACTTAAGCTAGACCCATTGGCGGCATTTATTGCATGGAAAAGACAACAACTAGCGCCTCGATTCTCATTAAGTGCTAAAAATTCAATCAAATCTCCCTTGAAAATTGTGTACAGGCGCTGATCTCGACCAAGATTTACCAAATCTAGGACAATTACTGTACTGTTTCCAAATCTAGGGCAACGTATACCTGTCATATCTAGATTAATTGCTTGTCAGAGGGTGAAGTGACTGGTCCTCTTTCCCTTTTCAAAATTGTCTTCGTGGCACGAGGAACATCGCCTCGCTGCGATGTCACACCGCATCGTCCTGGACCAAGAAGTTGGCGTGAGACTCCGCAACGTTCAAAAACTCCACAAGCGTCCTATGACTTGCGCAAAATAAACTTTCCTGCTGCGATTCCTCCTACTCAGATTTTTTTTTTTTTAGATCTCCTTTCCTCCTACATTGTCTAAAACTTCATTAGTAAAAGGTGTCGGAAATGGGTCATGAAGCGATGCGTCATTGAGTTTGAGCAAATTGACACAAATCCTGATTTCTCCTTTAGTTTTCTTTTCCTGCACAACCATGGGACTAACCCATTCGCTCTCTTCTACTGGCTCAATGATGCTTACTGCTAGCATCTTATCAATCTCATCCTTAACTTTTTCTTTATAATGAGGATTTAATCTGTATGGACGCTGCTTAATCGGCCTAGCATCTGCTTTCAAAGTTATCCTCATGACTCCTAAATATCCTACTATTCCCTTCATTTCTATAAACTTAGTGGGAAATAAGTCCTGATAGTCATGTAACAAATCTGCGATGTGTCCTACCGTTTCATCATCCCAATAGTCTCCAATAGAGGCAAACTTTGGTTCTGTTTCTGTGCCAATATTGATCTTTTTAATCTTAATAGGCTCTATGACAGCTGGAATGTCTAGCTTTGGTCCCTCAACTTCGCGAGTCCCTTCTGACTCTGGAATGTTGATACTACGAGGATTCTCATCCTCATCACCTGGCTCTTCTGCGAAGTTGTAACACTCTACCGCATGTTCTAACTAGACGGCCCAATCAGGCTGAGTAAACACTGGTAGGGTACAATCATCAAATATCTTAGTCTTTATAATCTCTAGAGCCTGATCAATGCTTGGATACTCAGATTCAAAAGTGAAAGTGAGTAGAAAGATGTCTATCATAACTGGCCATGTAATCGTTCATCTGCGCAACTCTGTCTCAGTGTACCAGTTCCTTGGGACTGTGTCTAAAGTGTGAATGAATAGGTGAATCCATTCATCCTCTGGAATGTCCAACCAATTCTGTTCACAAATCTTAATATGTGACCTGGGGTCACTTTCTCCTGTATATTTCTATTGGAAATGCTCCTTGTCATTAGAGAATCTGATCACCATCAATATCTTAAAATCATCCCATGATGCGATATTTTATTTATGTGCATGCCACCATCTTGCAGGTGTGGCTCTTACTGCAAGGTCAATAGCTGCTATCCTCTGCTCATGAGGGATTTCCTGCTCAAACTGCTATAAAAAGTCATTGAAATTTGCTAAGCCATCAAACGACGAAATATCCTTAACCTCTGTGCCAATCCATCATAGTGACTTAGTCATAAATGCACATCTGCAAGCTAAGACTTCGTAAAGTCTATTCTGCCAAATTTCTAAACCAACATCCGAATCCGATGCGCATGAGCTGTCGCATCGCCAACTAATATTTCCTTCTGTGGTGGGGTTGATATAATCACTCTAGTTAGCAGTCATCTGATAGAAGCTCTCCATATTACGCACCTCTTCCTCTGCTCTGATAGGTTCAATGTATCGAGGACCCTGAAAAGGATCCAACGGTGCGATGACTCGAATCTGTTTATCCTCAAAGGTCATTTGTCTTTTCTTCAAATCGATAACAGCCATGTTATCAATTTCCCAATCAATACCTAATAAAGCTGGATACGGTCTGCTATCACCAATAATTTCTATGACTTCAAAATCTGCAAAGCTGTGAACTCCATCAATATCAAATGGTACTTGCGGTAATCGACCCAGTGGCGATACCCTTTGTTGATTGGCTAGTCACAGATGGATAGGTGATTTGGCTAACTTAGGGCTACCCATCTGTTTCCATGTCTATTTAGTAAGAACATTTACCTCTGATCCTAAATCTAGGATTACCTCATCCATTTCAAACTCTCCAATTTGTGCTGTGAGTATCATTTCTCTTCCTATTCTTGTATGGCTCATAATATTATGAACAGCACGCTGCGTACTGCTCACGGAAGAATACTGCTGATACTGATCTATGATGCGTTGAATATCTCCTATGGATTTCTCATTTCTTACGAGTTTCAAGCAGCTTCGCAGGAAGGATTGTACACTTCCTTTCAACTCATCCTCCTCGTACCTTCCAGATGTGGTAGCTTGCGATATCTGCACAGGACTAACGCCACATGGTTTTTTCTGTGGTACGCCCCTACAAGGAAATATCTGCGATCCTGTTGGTGTAGGGTCAGTAAAGAAAGTTTTAGCTTGCTGAAATGTTTCTTTGTTCTTTTGCAGGTCAAGTGGTGTAGATTTATCAGTGGATTTACGCACCCACTTCGGACCTGTATTCTTTTCGACATCCTGCGATGTCCTACTAGTAGAAGCACCACTACGAGTCACAATATTGACTCTTGGTTCTGGTTCTTTCTGCTCAGTAGCAATAAGCTGAATATTCTGGTTTACTGCTGGCTTAGGATCCTTAATATTGGCTATCAAGATAGGACATTCTTCTATAGTATGATCATAGGACTTGCAATACTTACATGTTGTAGTAGGGTTCTGACAATCCATAGCATAATGTCCTACAGCTCCACAGTTGTAACAAACAATTGGTCCACGGCCACGGCCAAAGCTTCCACCACAGCCTCGTCCTCTGAATCCTCCAGCACAACCATCATGAGCCGGTTCATGCTGTGGTCCTGATGTCTCTAACTGGACTCTGTAGAAGTCATGTTTTCTCTCTATCATGAGATCATAAGCTCTGCAATTATTTTCATCATGTCCTACTGACTTACAGAAGTTACAGTATAAATTCTTAGGAGTTTGTACATACTTCTGAAGTAAAGGGCATTCCTATGGTCTATGTGCTCTTGTTCTACAGATTTCACACCATGGCCCTTGAGTCTGTACTAAGGGGTAGGAGCCCCACTTGCTAGATACTCAACAAATACTGGACAATTATCTTTGGTATGGCCATGTCCTTTACACTTTGTATACCATAATTCTTGTTCAACCTATTTTCCTTTCTTAATCTCATGTAACTGTAAAGTGAGATTGGCTAACTGATTCTGTAAGTTTGTCATACCTGCACTAGTCTCAACTAGAGGTGAAGCCTCTAGTTTCATTGCCATTTCCAATGCTTCAACCTACGTATGGAGTTTCTGTTGCATTAGTGGAAGTCTGATATGAGGGAGCAGTGCTGCGATGAACCATTCCTTATGCTACTCCGGTGCAAACTCAAAACTAACTTGGTCTATAAGAGCTTTAAAATTCTGATCGAATTCCCATACTAGCTCTGTGGGTAACTGTTTGATGTCTTTAAGTTTTGTGATACATTGTGACTCATACTTAGGTTTCTTAAATTCCTTAATCATTGCGGTCCTGACCTTTGCGAGTGTTCTAATCTGCGCTGATGTATACTTCATATACCATGTTAAAGCTCTTTCTCTAAGTGTAGTAGCCAACTAGACAAGCTTAGTATTGTCATCCTGAATCTGTTTAATGGTCCATACAGCTTCACATAGGAACCAATGCTGTTCTGGGTCTTCTGCCCCTGTACCTCTAAAGGTAGGTAATTTCATGTCGTCCCCCATTCTGTTTCTACGAGGTGGATTCTGGTTTGCTGTATTACTACCACTTGGCGGTGTAAATGTAGTATGTACTGTGTGTGAAATACTAGATGGAGTTCCTGCGGGATTATTCTGAGTCCTGATCGGTTTCTGTGGGGTATAAGGGTGGTAAGGGATACCCCCTGCTATTTTTTCTCTATTGATTTGACTCTGTTCTCTAGTACTTTCTGAACTGTCTTCAAAGAAGGAAGATCTGAAATCTACTTTATATCTTTTACCGCTACGTGTACATCCAATTTCTTCAGAATCACTCTCAAACTCTTGTGACATTACACTTACTTAACTTATTCATCTGAGAATATATCTAGTACTCCTTTTTCATGCAATAACATCTTAAGGAACAAATTTAAAGAGTTCAAGTACTTACCACGATATCCTTTGAAGAAGTACCTCTCTGCTTCGCTGAAACTCTTTCTTTGATCAACTGCAAACTCTGTAATGAAACGTTCCAGCAAACTCGCAAGCCAGAAGTCTAATTCCTGTGAAATGGGATTATCTACGCTCTTCACGGTGTGAATCAGCTTCAGTGTCCAGACAATGTTCTCTTGAATACATGCTTATCATTCAACTTTGATAACCAATCGTACAACTCATTTGCATAGGTCGCAAAAAATATCTCATGCAGGTCTGTGAAGATATGTTTCTATAACCAGTCCTCTGTACTAAGCCTAGGACTCTTTTTTTCTTTCTCAGCAAATTCTCTTTCCTTAGACTCAACCCACTGGTTAAGTTCTTCTTTAGTAGGATGCCAACAGAATATCAGCTCTTCAATTTGTTCAAAACCAGCGACGGAACCATTTGTTGGTCTAAACTGTGCAGACCCGAGTTTACTTTATTGTACCAACAAAACCCCTAGCTCACTGGCCCTTTTGGCGACAGACCGCGGAACGGCCTGAAGTCTCACCCGAAGTGATCCTAGATGGGGTGGCTGAAGAATCACGTTTCCTCAACCAGGTTTTGTAGCATCCTAGATTCTCTTGACTCTTCTTAACCAGTGGGGTCTCTCAGTAAGGGCTATTTTTCTCTTCCTAGCTGGCTCTACTATCGGACTGGGTCTTATTGCATCGCAGCTTCCAGGACGATGTGCAAACTTACTCTTCTGCTCAACTCTTAACCTACGATATCTCACACCGCAGCTTCCTCGACAGTGTGATATCGCCTTTATACACTGCGATATTTCCTACAGTAAGACTCAATATGCTCATCAACTCTCAAGGTCTAGAGGCTTCCTCTCTGGGTATAATAGCTCAGTTAACCTTCATTAAGGTGTTAAACAACTTCACTTAAACTTCTACAGTTTAACATGCTTAACATCAATGACACTTAACTTGCTGAACTCATATACAAAAGTCACTTAACACTGTAACTGTTAGCTGTCGTGAATCAAGCACTGATAACTCATATACATAATACTTGACACATTCAACTCACATTTAACCTTCTATGTTACTGTAACTGAAGGATAGCATACATACATTCATTAACTGATAAGCAACATTCATGTAACGAATAACAGATAGCAAATAAGTATAACACAATCACATGAAACAGTCGCACAACACACGGATTTTACGTGGTTCACTTCCAGGGAGGAAGCTACGTCCATAGGAACTGTGTTTATATTATATCTGGAGAGAGTAAGATAGTTCCGCTGCAACCTATTATGCAGCTTGAGATTTTCTAGGAAACTCCACACTCTCAGCTAGGAGCCCTTCTCTCTTAGATCTCTTTTCTTTTATAATTCTTTCTTCTTACAATATATCCTTTCTCTCCCTCTCTCAATCCCTGCGGATTGTTACATTCATGCTCAAGGAGTCGGCTGCTGGTTATAGTAAGATAACTGCAGAATTAACAACAGAACTAGAGCTCGACTCTTTCTCAAGGTCTTACAATACTGATGACAACTAGTAAAAACCTAAAACCCAACCTTGACCAACTAACTCTCTGGCTGGCTAACTAGCTACTAGCTAACTGACCAACCTTTCACAATACAAAATACATGCTTAAATATGTGGCCCGAAGGTCTCACTGTGATACAACACTGTGGGCCTATCCCAACAGTAACCCAAAACCCTATCTGTGATAGTCGGCCTATCTGTACTTTGAACTGCCGCTTATTGGTCACACTGCAGCTTTCTGCAGTCTTTTACGATTTTCGGCGCTGATCGTGGTTATGGGTGCCGCTTCCTCGGTTGCTCCCCTTCTGTTCTTTGTCTTTAATACTCAGCCCGTTGCTCCTTCTCCATTCATGAGGGTAGCCGAGCCCTCCTATCATCGCCGCTGCCTTAAATGCAGTGGTTGAGCTCTCTTCTCGCCCGTTTCAGGTACTATTTCCTTTGACTTTCTTGTTCCGATATAGTAGCTTTTCCTATAGCTACGGGGCCCTGCTCCAACAATGTATGCATGTATTAAGGCCCTACATATCTCTTATTATTAATATATTATTTATGGTTAGGTCAGTTTAGTATAATGTTACATAATGGTCACTTGATATCCTATTTATAATAAGGGAGATTCATTTGCATAATCATCTCATATTGTATTTTGTATTTTATACATTGTATAAGGAGGTTTCCCCCTAAATGAGGCTTCTTATTCATCTCTTTTTTCCATTCTCAAGGTGTTGGAGTACTCTCTCTTTCTTATTTTTATGCTCTTTTGGGGAATTTGGTGCATAATATTTGGAATTAAAGCTTGGACGCTTCCAAAATGAGTTTTGGGGATGTTTATAACAATGAATATTAGATGATCCACATAGGACATATAAAAATATATGTGGTACTAATTTCAGGTCTTGATTCATTACAAATTGAAAGTTATACCTTGTAGAAGTCAAGAGTTTTTACTAGTCCAAAAACTAGTCTCAAGTAGGTGTTTTGGGTAAAACTATTATATCTGAAGCCTGAGAGGTCCAAATTGAGAGGTAACTTTTGCATTAGAAATAATATGGACTATAGTATATGTGGAACTAATTTTAAAATCAGAGAAGGAAAACCAGACACGTGGCTAGTCATACAAGTTTGCTCCGCTGAAAGGGACAAAGTATAACTATTTTTGGAAAAAGTGACCATAACCATTCTCTTGGCACATCATGATTGGGTCAAATCTGTGGCATTGAAAATAAGACATAATAGGATACTATAGGGTGACATTTAAAACTCAAAGGGGAATAAATTCCAAAGATAATTGAGGAGCACTAGGGGTGAAAACTTGAAGTTGGGTAACACTTTTGCTTGTTTTTTGATGGAAAAAAACTACAAAATTTATGTTTTTCAACTTAAACCCCTTTAATCCCATATCTACCACTGCAATTTCTCCTTCAAGTAAACATAATACTTTTAGAGAATTTTTTAGCTTCGTACTCATATTTTTTTACAAATTGTTTTTATGGACATATAGTGGGACAAATTTAGTGGGCACCAACAACATATATGTTAAAATTTTAGGTATGGATAATGAGTGACCTGTGTGCCCACTAGTTTCTTTGAGAGATGGTTATTCATTTTAGGGAAAAAATGTATTTTCATAATCTACATAGAATGCACTTGGGAATTGACTTTGTTTTTAGGATTTTTAGACTTAAGCACTATTTTTTGTTATTTATTGAAATATAATACATTAAAACATTGGTTCGTTATCGACACATGTTGGTGAGCTTGAAATTTATTTCTAATGTGACTCTTATTAAACAACCTAAAACTACCCTTTTAAATAGGACATTAAAAGGAACATCCCTATGATTTTTTTTTGTGTTCTTGGTGTTGTTGTTTTGACAATATTGAATTTTCATCTCAATTGATTTTCATAATGGTAATATTCTTAAGTAAGAAAGTTGAGAATAAAATTATTAATAAATAGAAATTATTAATGAAAATCATCAATTCACATATCATTATATAGTAGATTCAATGATGAATCCATTGGTACCAAGTCTGACATATAAGCTTTAAAATTTGTGAGGGTTTGGCCTTGCCCAATCTATAGGTTATGAAAAATTACATGAGATTTTGTAGGGTTTGTTGACCAAAACTCTAGCCCAAGATTTTGATAAACTCTCATCTGAGAGTTTTTAAAAAATACAATGATGTCATTATCCAAAAATCTAGGGTGAGAGTTTGATAAACTCTCATATGAGAGTTTTAAACTCTTAGCTAAGATTTTTATTAAACTCTCGGTCAAGATTTTATGTTGAATTTTTTCAAGTGTTCTCTCACACACGGTTCTTTTCTCCTTCACTCTTTTTGCAAAAAAGTGTTTCCCAACTTCACATTTTCACCCCAAGCTTGACCACCAATATAACCCACAAACTAGGTCTTGCAAGGTATGTTAATTGGAAACTTGCATAAGTTTTGATTGAGGTATCTATTTTGGTTGATTAAAAGAGGAAATCGATAATAAATACAATATATATTAGTGGCATCAAATGGAAAGAGGTGGAGAAAAAGTTTATAATCCCCTTAGATCTCCTACAGGATCAACTATGACAAAAGTTGAGCATGATAAAGTAAAATTTGAGTTGATCAATCTTATCGAAAAAGTTAAAAACATGGAAGATTCATTCTAAGAATTAAAAGGAGATATGCAAGAACTAAAAAAAACATGGAAGATACATTCCAAGAATTAAAAGTGGATATTCAAGAACTCAAAAAAAACTTTGAAAGCACGATGGAGAACTTAGTAACCAAAAGCTAGTAGCTACAAAAGATGATAAGGAGAACAAGATGGAGTTGTTATAGTCATAATTTGAGAAAAATGAGAAAAAAATCATGAATAAGAGGTTTGAGTCCCCAATAATTGATAATCCACATTATCACAGGTTCAATTTGTAAATTTTCCAGAGGTCACTTCTCGATTTGGAAATTACTGATCCCAGCTCGGCCTTAGATCTCAATAATCGACATGCATATACTAAACCCAACATCTCAATCCCAGAGAAGGAAACAACTACATAATATACTTATAATCTAAATCACATGAAATCTCTCTACAACTTTAACAAGTAACATGGAAATCACACATAATGAAACTTAGAGTTACCCTAGAAACCCAATATGGAAAAAACCAACAACTAGGGATTTCTTAAATCTCGAGAAAGAGAGAATAATATAGAGAGAGTATACAATCAGAAATATAATAAGATAAACCTAATGGGTAAAATCCTTAGATCTGTATGCATCTGTAACTACTTCTATTGGCAAATGTGCCCCCAACTGTCTAAACTAATATCTGAATCTCTAATAACTCCCTCTGCCAATATCTAGAAGAAGTAACCACTTCTCTATCCATGAAGAAGTGCTCCCTCTGCCCTTCTTCACTGCTCTGCTTTATTGCATGAATAAACTGTGACCTCAATCTCTGAACTGTGCTCCCTAGCTGTAGAAGTGCACCCTTTGACTCATAAGTGCACCCCTCGGTCTCTAGCTCAGTCAATCTCTAACTAAGGTCTCGGTGTTTCCTCCTCAGCATTTGATGAAAACTCCTCACTCTCTCAACTGTCTCAGCCTCAAGATATGTGCTCTTGATCTCACACATGTGCCCTAGCTTGGAGAAGTGCACCTCTATCTCTCAGAATACACCCTCTACTCCTGATCGTAGATTATAACTGCTTTGTTGATGAATGACCTGGACTTGGAAGCTCTCTCAACCACTTCTCTAATCTCCTTATGCCAAAAAATTGGAATGGTAGATATATGTCACTCTCCTTGGAAAGTGTGCCCCCCCCTTAGGAATGTGCCACCCTGTTAGCACCCCAACAACTCCCCCTTGATTCTCACAAAAATCAAGGGGCCCCTATTAGAAATCTTGTCACAATATTTAGCTATGGTTTTCTTTACTTAAGTTTATTCAATGATTTAATAGTCTCCTTTTCGGACATTTTATTTTCTTCTTTTTTTATTACTTGATTATTCATGATGAAAATGATGGTATTTCTTCTTATTGGTGTTATAGTGGATTTCACCACTTTAGGTGAATCACACTTTGTGTGGCCTTCCCCTGTCCCGCTGCAGACTCCTTAGACCCTATGGACCACTTTTTGTCCTTTGATGTTTCCTTGATCATCCCTAAAAACACATGAAACATGATATACGCAACTTTTAAACCTATAAGCACGTACATACGTGGGTTTGACCACTAAAATCGCGTACATCGGGATGTGTACATAATCCAAATCCTTTTGGAGTTTTCCTTGACATGGATCCGACTCATTTGACTCTTGGCATTCCCTATGCCTTGAGATAGCTCGGATTCGACCTTTCATTATCCCTTTGAAAAGCTATACAAGGAACCCATTGGTACATTGAAGGCATAAGAGAGAATTGAGAGTAAAGAAACTATAGTCCATTGTTGTCGGAACTTATGCTTGAGTCTGCATCCCTTTGTCCCTTGGAGCACTTTTGTGTTCTTCCCAAGCTTTCCTTTTTCTTGTGAGCTTGCTATTAAGAGATGGAGGCCCAAGTGGGGGATTCAGTTTCTTCGGTTCGCAGACGTGCCGTCAGAGGTTGTATCTTGTAATCTCTGATTTATATTAATAGAAATATCTTTTCTTGTCCAATAATGTGTGTTTGAATGAATATTTTATCCATTGGATTATGCCAAATGCTTATACATTATTGATTATATATGCTAGAATAGATCTAACACCATGATATATAGAATGCTTGTATTGTTTACTTGTTGTTGAGGAAGTAACAGATCAATTCAAGCCAAAGATTGGAAAGCTCAACGGGGATCTACTTCAACCGTCCGGAATAAGGTACGAGGTCTGATCCTTTAGTGTTAGACATTTAATTTCTATTGAATATTGGAAAGGATTGATTTCTGGAGTCAAGTTGTCTATTGTAGTACCCCAAGCCATAGGAATTTCTCTCCGTAACAGAATTAGCAACTCCGTTGGGGAGTTCCTAGTAGTTATCCTTTGGGGGTTGTTTTCTCGGCATTCAATGAATTTGAATTGCTCTTTCTCTCTTGTTTCTATGTCGGGTCTGGGGGCATGTATGCCTAGTAGATTTTGATTGGTGTGAATTTTGTCTCAGCCTGTTTGTTTGCCTTGATTTTATGCACCTTTCTTCCTGTACGTGGGTTTTTGACTTACAGTCGCGTATACACGCGGTTTCCTCTGCGATTTCCATGTATACACGCGGGTTTACTACGAACAGTCGCGTATACCCTTGATTTTTCCTTTTTGTGGAAGATAATTGGTTGCTAGGTGAATTCTGTTAGTTGCTGAGTCTCCTTTGGCACTACCTGAGTCTGTTCAGACCTCTGTTTCTGACCAGAAACATTTTTTTTTAGGCTAATTTTTTTAAAAAAAGTTCTTGTCATGGAATTTTCGATTTTTTGTTTGAGATTAGTGCATTAGAGTTCTTTTACCTTAGTGCTTTGCTTGAATGCTGTTTGGGTGTGCTTGCAGAGTCTAGGGGTCGTAGAATCATTGTTTTTCTTTTTGCATCTCCTTTATTTTCAAAAGATCCAAAAACATTTGCTTATCATCATGCATTGCATTTTGCATTTTGCATTGTACTTGCACTAGATCTAGATTTGCTTTGGAGTACTAGTTAGGACTTCATATAGGAAATTTGCATTCATCATTTGAAGAAAAATTGTGCATTTCACGTAGTAGCATACCCTGTTTTCATGGACACAATGAATTTGCATTGATTGTTAGGTGTGCATTTTACTTCATGTTGCGTCATAACACCACTAGTTGCATGATCATATCCCTTTTTTGAGTAATAAAGCCAACTAAAATCAACGCTAAATAAAATGAACTACACTCTTTTCTTTTCTAGGGTGCACCAACAAGCTTAGGTTTTAGGAACTTGGAATAGTTCATTATAAGTCAATTCTCCAAGATCACTAAACAACAACATCTACGTGTCTGTCCAGGTGAGTGTGTGAAATCCTTGGTATAACTAGTGTTTTTTAGGATCCTCCTCTCAAAAGGGAGTTAAGCACGAGGCAGTGTGAGCGGTTATTGATTGGGATGACCCCTAGTCATAACTGAGTAGTACCGAAGATATTTCTAGGATTGTATTCGTATCTGGGGGCTCTTTCGAGAGTTTTGGGTTTTGCTACCCTACCCATACGGTCAATCCCGCTTGCGACTGTCCACCTGAGCATTGATTATATTGAGGTGACCTTAGTGGCCTTACCCAGGATATCGAGGGGGTACTTTGCAGGGGTTATTCTGCGGGTGTCCCGGCCAGGTTGGGGTCGGACAGTACAGTCGCTTTACACGTTGAAGCTAAAGGCCACAATAATTGGTTACGTACCTCCGCTTGTTGTGTATGAGAGTCTCAAGCCTCTCCTAGGCGAGACATACCTGCTTCATTCGGGAGCTCACTTATCCAACCCTTGTTTGCTTACATTTGGATTTAGATTTTATTAGTGATTGCTTTGTGCACAATAGTTGGCCTAGGGTTTACGTAAATAGAGAGTCTTTGCTATTTTTTTTTTGAGTCATTGTGGATTTGAGTGCGGTTCCTCGCCGTTCTCGTTGTTTAGCAGGACTTCCGCCTTCTACTTCTCCTCCTCCTTTGAGAGAGAGACCTAGACAGTCCAGGTGGACTATGTCACACATTGATTCACACACCATGGGAGACCATTCAGAGGATATTCCTGAACCACCTCCTCCCATTCGCGTAGACGATGGGGAATTTACACCTACTTATGGTCCTTCACCCGAATTAGCTGAGTTAGGTCCTGTGATTTCTGAGATAGGAGCCATGCATGATAGACCTACTCACTCTAGGGTGGATTCTCCATTGACACGTTACCGGTATGGAATGCCGGAGGACGCCGAGACTCATTTCAAACTTGCCAGCACTAGCTACGGTAGTTATGCTACATCTGGTTTCCCTATACATGATTTGACATTCCATGTCGAATCCAACTTTGAGCCTAACACTATGCCTGGGGGCACTCTCATTCCTTACCATGCAGAGAGGTTTGGGAGCACTAGTCACATTGCACCTTCCGTCCCAGTGGTGGAAGCTACATCCTATATCCCTCCTAGGTCTAGGGTTAGCGATCCGATTAGGATACCAGATCCAAGACGAGTGACGATAGGCGGTAATACATATATTATTACTCAGGTTCCTTCATCCTCGGTCCCTAGTTCTTCAAATGTACATCCTCCACCTTATTCACGTGGTCCTTCGAGCCGATATATGGCTACGAGTTAGGTCCGTACTGCGGTTACTAGACCGATTGTGTCTCAAGTTCACATACCACCCACTGCTTCGGGAGGCTATGTTCATGCTTCTAGAGGTCATCTTGCTACTTCCGAGGCGTATATCCCTACTTTCGGAGCATATCTTCCTACCTACAGAGTGTCTCATGGGGCATCACATGTGATGACCTATGGACCTTATTATGGGACGTAGTATGGACAGGTTTCTTCACCTTATGGAGGCAGGTATCAACAACCTGCTTACTCTCCTAATTACGGCTTTGTAGCTCATACTAGTCAAGGTACACCATACTATGGTACTTCCACGCCACCCTATACGGGTCAGACAGGAGGAGGACACTATGGCCAAGGCCATGGTGGTAATCAACCCTATATGAATCAGGGAGCGGTCCATAGACCTCATCATCCTAGGCTCCCTTTCCTCGCGACAATTAATCTTCTTGACAGGCTGACGAACGATCCTATGGCTCATGACCCGGCTTGGCCAGCTGTCCCTACCAAAATCCCTTTGGACATACCTAAGTTCGAAGGAAAACCGGGAGAGGATCCAAGTGAACACGTTACTACATTTCACCTATGGTGCTCTTCGAATTCATTACATCAGGACTCAGTCCATTTGAGACTATTTCAACGCACCCTCACAGGGCCTGCTGCGAAATGGTATATAGAGTTACCTAAGGGAGATTTTTCTTTGTTCGATGACCTTGCGATGACTTTTCTTAATCACTTCCAGCTACTAGTGCGCTATGACGTTGGTACTGAAATCTTGTCGACATTTTGGCAAGATAAAGCCACACATATTTCTGATCATATTCAAGAGTGGCGTAGACGGAAGAGGCTAATTAAAGCTTTTATAACACCGGAATTCCTCCTTGAGTGGTTCCTCAAGTCGTTATTGCCATATATAGTGAAGGATGTTTCCACATCTAGAGTTCAGAATGAGGAACAAGCGATTTTTAGGGTGCAGGAACTGGACTTGATCTATGCTCAGTTTGGTTTGTTGTATGAGATTATTCCCAATGCCCCTCGTTCCAGTTTTGATCCCAAAGTCAAAGCTGGACCACATGCCGATGGCATTGTGGGTTGTGCAAGTGCGAAACCTGCAGATTCAGTTGCAAAACAAGCTAGTAAATTGTCAATCAACCAATCTGCCTCGGGACAAGCTACCACTTCGTCTCAACCCGCCCAAACGGTGAATGTACTTTCTGTGCAATCGTCGGACCAGAAGGGTAACCAGCAGCCCAGAAGGAATAGAAAAAAGGGTAAAAATAATAATCGAAAGGGTGGGAATAAGAATGAGAATGCTAACAATAATGACAAGAACGGTAGAAATGATGGGGGGGGACAAGCAAGTGAAATGTAAGGTTAAGTTCCCTTGCAAACTATGTAAGGACGATCACCTCACTTACTTGTGCCCTCGGATTGACGAAACTTCGAGATTCTTAGCACAAGGCCCAGCTGTGCTAACCAACCCTTTACCGCATAATCAAAATATGAACTCGAAGTCCCATGACCAGTCTAGTGATGATGATCCACCAGAGGGTAGTGGTCATGGGTGCATTAACATGGTCCGTGCTGCGAAAGTTGTGACTCGTGCGAAATATTATACTTCGTCACAACCTAGCCTAGGCAAAGAGCCTGATCCACCAGCGTCCCCTTTGCGCATTGAGAAACCTACAGATAAACCTGAGGTTGCACCTCGCATTCCTAAGGGAGTTCTTAAGCATTCGAGGCATAATCCAAATGCCCGAGCCACCCAAAATTATTCAGTTGTCGAGGATTTGGGCCATACTCCTTGTGCGATGTCTGCATTGGAAGTGCTTCAGAGTTGTCCTTCGCAAAGGAAGGCGTTGCTTTCTACCCTTGGTGTGAACGATGATTATTCTTCCTCTGTGATCAAATTTGAAACCGCAGGACTTCAGCCTCGCTTGCCCTACTATGTGTCTCTTTTGGTGCACATAGAATGTCTTGGTATGACTGTCAAACGTACTGTGATTGACGAGGGCGCTGCTGCTTCTGTGATGTCTTTGGCCTATTGGAAGGGTCTTGGATCTCCTGAGCTGTCTAAATTAGCGACTATGTTAACTACGTTCAATGGGAGATCTTTTAGGCCACACGGCATCCTTCCTTCCCTTAAAGTCCGTTTGGGGGGGAAGACCATTGCGATAGAGGTTGAGGTGGTTGATGCACCCCTTGACTATAATCTCTTGCTGGGTAGGAACTGGATGTATAGTATGCAAGCCGTTGCTTCTTCCTTGTTCTGCGTTGTATGCTTTCCACATAACGGGAATATCGTAACGATTGATCAAATGACATTCAAGAATCCGTTTGTTACCGCATCTTGGGGAGCTTCAATCCCGATCGTTGAACACTCTCAGTCGGCAACTGGGAGTGTGGGTGTAGGCATGTATCCATCCCTCATGGGAAGCTTTAGTTGTCCTGCACCGATCCTCGTGATAGGATCTAGTTCCGATGAGGCTTCGACTTCTACGATATCAGTGTCTTTTCGCACAAGTCACATGGAAGACCCTTGGATTCTTCCTACACCGAGTACTTTGAGTGAGCTTGTTGAGACGAGCGTGCCGCTGCCTGCAGCTATGATAGCTTATCAAGCTAACCTCAAGAATGTTGCAGGGCCTTGTTCTTCCTCTTCGTGGACGGAGGAGGAAGACCCCTATGTGCTGCCGGCATGGGTAGTACAGTCTTCTCATGCCCACGACTGCCTTGATATGGTGTTCCCTTCGGATGAAGCGATTATTGAGGCTATGTCGAGAGTTGAGCCACCATGGGAGGAACTTCATCATAGGTCATACTTCCTTCCAGCGCTTGACCATTTGGAGCATGAGGATTATAGGGAGATTCTTAGTCAGAGAGTTGGTAGTCCTGTGGTTCCATTAAGCTCTCCTGGTCCGATGGCTGATGGAAACATGGTGAACATATCGTCAACGATTCCTATCAACATCTCTCGCGATCCTGGCACCATAGAGAATGTCTATATAATTGGGGCGAAATGTTCCCATGCTGAGATTTTGGAATATACCGAGCTATTCAAGGAATTCCGTGATATTTTTGCTTGGTCTTACGATGAGATGCTAGGTATTGACCCTTGTATTGTCGAGCACGAGATTAAGACTTACCCCAACACTAAGCCTGTTCGACAACGTTTACGTGCAGTGAATCCTAGGAAAGCACCCGCCATTAAGGCAGAGATAGAGAAGCTGTTGAAAGCCGGTTTCATCTATCCCGTTCCCTTGACGGAGTGGGTTTCAAACCCCGTTCCGGTAGATAAGAAGCAGGGAGCGATCCGCATATGCACTGATTTCCACGATTTGAATCGTGCCTGTCCTAAGGATAACTTCCCCATACCATTTATTGATCAGATTTTGAATGAGTGTGCGGGTAGCGAGGTGTTTTCCTTCATGGATGGATTTTCCGGGTATAATCAGATACATATTAAACTTGAGGACCAACATAAGACTGCATTTATTTGTCCTTGAGGAACATTTGCATATCGAAAAATGCCTTTCGGCCTTAAAAATGCTGGAGCTACATTTAAGCGGGCGATGACCTTGATCTTCCACGATCTCAAGTCTATTATTGAAGTATTTTTGGATGACCTCGCTGCTCATTCTTGTATGAGAATGAGTCATCCCTATCACTTGAGATTGGTATTCGAAAGATGTTGGCACTATTCAGTTAGATTAAATCCTCATAAGTGCATCTTTTGTGTGAAGTCAGGTTGTTTGTTAGGATTCATCGTTTCGAAAGAGGGTATAAGAGTCAACCCTTTGAAGGTTGAGGCAATACTTCAGTTGTCTCACCCGAAGAATATTCGTCATCTTCAGTGTTTGCAAGGCATGGCAAACTTCTTACAAAGATTTGTTGTCAACTTTGCCAATTTGACTAGAGGCTTCATGCGTCTCTTGAAGAAGGATACTCCCTTTGAATGGGATGAGCGAGCCCAGGAGTCCTTCGATGCACTCAAGCGAGCCCTAGCATCGGCCCCGGTGATTAGTCCTCCGGATTATAGCCGTGATTTCTTATTATATGTGGCCGCGTCTTTAGAGACGATTGGGATGGTTTTGGTTCAAGAGGATGAGGAGCTCCAAGAGCATGTCATATATTATCTGAGCTGAAACCTTATTGATGCAAGGATTCGTTATTCTCATGTCGAGAAGCTTGCTTTGGCTACCATACATGGGGTTCAACGTTTGAGACATTATATTCTCCTTCGCCAGACCTTGGTTGTGGCCCATGTCAATCCGTTTCAATTCATCCTCAATCGAAGGATGATTGGGGGAAAGTATAATAAATGGATTGTCATTCTGCAAGAATTTGATCTCGAATTTGTTTCAGCAAAATCGAAGAAGTCTTTAATATTTGCAGAGCTTATATCGGATTTTTCGAGCGAGGCCGAGGAGTTGGTTTGTGAAGATACGTTTGTCGATGAACACATCTTCTTAATCTCAACGTTAGACCCATGGTATGGGGATATCATAGTATATCTACAAACACAGAAGACCCCTACTCACCTCTCGCAAGATGAATGACGACGATTACGTCACGTCTATAAGAACTACCTCATAGTAGATAATACTTTGTACCACCGTGGGGTAGATTCCATTTTACGACGTTGTTTAACTCATGACAAGGCTGAGGTTGTGCTGAATGATTGCCACGGAGGGGTGTGTGGTGGTCATTTATCTGGGCTTTCTACAGCTCAAAAGATTTTAAGAGCGGGTTATTTCTGGCTGTCGATCTTTAAGGATTGTGTTGATGCAGTCAAGAGGTGCCACCCTTGCTAGGTGTTCACACGAAATATGCGCTCGAAACCTGCCCCGTTACATCCCATTATCACCGTCGGTCCCTTCACTAAGTGGGGGCTCGATTTTATGGATTGCAACCCAGCTTCAGCTGGGGGGCACCATCACATTATAGTGGTTGTTGATTACTTCACGAAATGGGTTGAGGCTATGCCTACAGTAAAATCCGACGGTGATACAGCCGCTCATTTTGTATTCAACCAAATTATTACTCGGTTCGGGATTCCGAAAGAGCTTGTCACTGACCATGGCTCGCACTTTCAGAACCATATGATGGAAGAGTTGGCATCCAAGTTAGGGTATAAGCAAGAGCATTCCTCTTCTTACTACCCTCAAGTGAATGGACAGGTAGAAGCAATGAATAAATCACTCAAATCCATTCTCCAACGAACCATTGCACAAAGCAAGAATAATTGGCATATTATGTTATATCTTGCTTTGTGGGCATATCGAACCGCGGTTAAGACTGCCATTGGTTTTTCTCCATATCAGCTTGTACATGGAGTGGAGTCGATATTGCCGGTTGAATGCGAAATTCTTTCGTTGAAGCTAGCTGTGGAACTCTTACCAAACACTTCACCTTTGGAGGAGCATTTGGTTCACCTTGAGCAACTTGATGAGTAGCGTCGGGATGCCTTGGTGGCTCTAGAGGTTAATAAGCATCACGTTAAGGTTTAGTACAATAAGTCTGTCCGTTGAAGAGTGTTTAGTGAAGGATACTTGGTCCTTTTGTGGGATCAACCGAAAGAACCCTTGGGGGCAGGAAAATTTAATCCTATGTGGCGTGGTCCTTACGTGGTCAAGCGTGTGTTAGAGAAGGGTGCATATGAGTTAGTGGATTACGAAGGAATAGCTTTGGCAGAGCCTAGAAATGGGCTCTATCTCAAAAATACTATGCATGATCTTTAGCCAAGGCTGCTTGTTGTATATTATTGTACAGCTTTGCGTAGCTAGGTCTTTTTCTTATCGTGATCGAGTTTGTGATTAGTTTTTGTTTCTTTTGGTAGATGTCAATGGAATCTTCCACCTACATAGGATTCACGGATGGTGCAAGCCGTCACACTCAACACTCAGCCTCTGCCGCTTGGGTGATTTATACTCCTATGGGTCAGGTACTGTCTTCAGGAGGTGTATGTCTACGACCATCTTCCAACAATGTTGCTGAATATAGCGCCATTATTGAGATTCTATGGGATGCCATTCTACATGGCATTCTATCTCTTGAGGTACATCTTGATTTGGAGTTAGTAGTGTCACAGCTCAATGGTTTGTACCATGTTAGAGATCCAACGTTATTAAGAAGGTTCTTACATGTGAGATTGTTAGAACGACAATTTGATGGTATAACATATATACACATTCCAAGAAATAATAATCAAGTTGCTGACTCATATGCTAACTACGTTTTAGATTGGCATTTGTTTCATTCATAATAAATTAATCACAAATACAATTTTTACACATGTAAATAAATAAATCGATCACCATAAAAACTTTTTTATATATACATAAAAAATGTGGTAATACATAGTGTCATGATACAAAATTGGGGCTTTTAAAGCCACCATCATATAATACACGATCATACAAAATGAATACACTCCCAGGTGTCTAATCCTGTGGAGGAGGAGGAGGGTTGTGATCATGGAACGTCACTACAGCTCTAGCTAGCCATCCAAATAAACGCACCCATGCACGTGGTACACTCACCACCTGCTGCTGCATGGCCTCAGGAAAGTCCTCGACTTGCGCCATGGGAACTCTATGAGTCAGTCTCACAAAGTTGGTATGAATGCTCTGGAGCGTTCACTCTGCATCCACACCCGTGATGTCATCTCCTCTTCCCCTCCATGTATGACGAGGGAAGCCCTCTGGTCGCCGTGGTCCCACATCTGCACACAAATGGTAGATGTCACTATGTGTTGTTGCGCAAAAACATGTCTTTTTGCTTCCATAAAATCAAGAAAATACAAAAAAATTAAATAACTCAATTTAAAAAAAAAAAAAGAGTGAGGGTTGAGATTCGTTACCTATGTCACCATATGCCGATCCTGGTGGTAGCGGCATGTCTGGATCCCCCCGGAAGTCTATCCCTGCATAGGGGTAGTCATCAATGGCAACTATTTGTCATCGCCACCATGGAAAGAAGTCAGCTGGATATGGGTTGGCCACCCTACCACCCCCCAGTATGCGCATAGCATCTTCCCAATGCCGTTGGGCCAGATCTCGAACCCCGTGGAGAGGAACGTCCACTCTAGGGCTCAATCCTGGAACACGCTCAAAGAAAAACGTGCTCAGAATACTGCTGAACCCAAAGTTCCGTACCCTACCTGCCTTACACTCACTGAGCTGGTGTTTCATGTTGCTCAGTAGTGTAGTACTATAGTCATAGATTGTGGGTCTCATGCACTCAACTGCATAGAACATCAGAGGCCAAGAGGCCTGGTGGAGTGATGCTAAGCCCGCTATCCTGCCTAGCGTCAGTAATATGGCCTTTAGGCCCAGCACCTATATAGCATTGGTAGGGACTTGACTCCCCACCTTCTTAGTGTCTGGATAGTAGTACATGGCTATGTACTCATCGATAGTTAGGACATCCCCTAGCCCACCTCGGGAACAAAGGTACATGGCTATGTACTCATCGATAGTTAGGACATCCCCTAGCCCACATCGGGAACAAAGGTTCACCACCTCCCCTCGTCTAGAAAGCCCTGTGATAAAGTATATGTCCTCCACCTCTATGGTGAGGGACATCCCATCAACATGGAAGGACTCTGAGTCTGGATCCCAATAGTCTACTAGCATCTGTAGCAGTCTTGGTTTGGCCCTCAAACCACCAAGACACCAAAACTTGTAGAGTCTGCATGCACGTAAAGCTTGTTGAGCCATTAAGTCGGCCCTTACTGCTTCCTCTACTTCACCATGCTCACGCTCTCTCCATTCTAGCACCATCTTGCAAAATAAATTGGAAAATTGCCCATTAGTTTATTGAAAATTCATATGTGCGGCCTCATACGTGACTGTTTTGAAAACAACCGCGTATGTATGCGGGTTTGAGGCCCTTTTCCACGTATATCCATCCCTATACGCGGAAAAAGCCTCGATTTCCACATGGGCCGCAGCGCACATTTTGGGATGGCCTAAAAAACTCATTTGACCATGAAAATCTATAAAAATTATGTCAAAATGCAAGAGGAGAGCATGAGTAAATACCTGGAAGAAACGGTTGTGAATTCCGCCGGCTGGATCTCCTGGAATTTGCAGTTGAAAATCAGAGCTCAAATGGGTAAAAGTTTCAAATGATTTATATTTTTTACTATTTATAGAAAAATTTTCAAATATTTGAAAATTTTTACCCCCTTTCCTATAGTTTCGACATTTTCTAACCACTTTGGACCGTTTTTGACATAATTGGTGTTGTAGAAGACCTTTTTCAGTGCCGTTTCAGCCGTTGGATTGACCCGTTCGTGCCGATCTCAGGTATCATGTCTAAACTGGCATATAGGTTAGGTTTCACCACCATTGCATTTTGCATGAACTTATGACCATATCACCATGACCTTAGGTACGAACCCACTCTATTATGTCACGGAACCTTCTTGCTGCTTTAGAAGTGGCATGATACGAGTGGTAGAGCTTCACCTTACATGGGTACCCTAGTTAGCGCCTTATTTGCATTTGGTGCCCATGCCGACGATTTCTCCTTTAGGGTGTGGGAGTCCGTTGTATAGTACCACCATGACATTTCGCAAGAGCATCATACTCCTCTTGATCTTATGCTGGCTTATTTCCCTCAGGACTCCCTCATGTCAAGTTGTGAATGCACTATCATGAGCTTTGCCTGCCTTATTGAGTTTTATGCCGGCTTCCCTGACATTGCGTTTCAGCCATATAGCCCGAGCTTGTCTCATGTCTAGCCATGCAGAGCCATTTTTTATATCCTTCGCAGCTTGATTCCCTTTTTACCGGGAGGGGATTTCCCCCCGAGTGTCGATATCCTACACATGTATCCTTGCATTGAGCATAGGTATGTTCCACTGCTTGGAACTAGTTTGTTTGCCCTTGTGACACTCGTCTCCTCCTAGTTTGTAACTATAAAGCTAGTTTATTCTTTTTTCAAGCTTTTCAAATAACTAAAAAAGTCCAAAAAAATAAAAAAACCAAAAATCCGGACAAGGAAAGATGTTATCTTTGGCAGCTGTTGAGTCGCGTCGCCTTAGAACAGAGCACTGTATATCACATCCATTGGTTGGGTTATAGTTTGACTTTAGGAGTTGTACTCATTTATCTGAGTTTATCTCCACCGACTGGTTAAGCTTCCAATCCCTATGGAGCCTCTGTTGATGCCTCCTGTGTCACAGAGATGTCCCAGTTTGTATATCGAGTCTATGCTGCCTTCATTCAGTCACCATATGCCGTTATGCTCTTGGTCGAAGGAAGTTGAAACCTGATTCGGCCATTCCTCAGTTATCTTGACTTTGCATGTCGGCCATTCTCGGTACAGTTACTGGTTCGTGCACTTTATGATTGAGTCCTTCCACATTATATAGCTTTGCTGAGTACCTCGTGTTGGATGATGGGGGATGCCTTAATGCCCTCCTTCCAGCGGATTTCATCCCATCGACTTCAGATCATCTATTATGGGATTGGAGTCTAGAGTCATCTTGAGTGCCTTGAGACTTGCAGTCATCAGTGGCAGGTTCTCTCGCCATCGACAGTTTCTTGGGAATACATCAATGTCCCCTAATCGATGGACCCTTTCAAGTGTTCGGCCTCAACACATTTATTCACACTTGTTAGTTTGCACTCTAGTACCTTGATTCCCATTTTCATTTTCGATGGGTAATCTCGTGTCTGTTAACGGTATACATTAATGACCGGTAATCAGATGATGGAATACTATGTTCGACCTCGACACCTCTATTCGCATAGTAGGACATGTACTCATAGCGGTTTGTGTAGAAGACTTTCCAGATTGGTGGCATCTCTTATATGCTACCTTCCTTGATCATGCCAATGTTCATGAGATTTCAGCTCTGGTGAACTTCTCTCCATAACAATTGGTTATGCTATGATGACTTTACGACTTTATGATCATTTATTTTCATCACATCCTTTTACTGATTGTTTTTGTCGACAAGTTACCCTTTTATCATTTGAATCTTTTTTCCTCCTACTGGTTAGAGAACACTTGCATGCTCTTATTTGACCTTGGATGATTTGATTATACACCTTACTTTGAAAGAATTCAATTATCTTGGCCTTACGACAACCTTGTCAAATTTTAGTCTTTACATTATTAATGATTTAATGAGCACTTTAGTGGATCATAATGAATTGAACATACATTTATCTTTATTGATTTCTATCTATGTCTTGAAAGATTGCATATAAAAGAATGGAACCATACCTTTGGTTTCAGTTTTTGATTGATTCATCAATTTTTCTTGCCTCTAAAATGTCTAATAAATTATGTTTTGTTTTTGGGCAAATTTAGATAATTCAAATAAAGCTTATTAGACTTATTTGCATCTTTTAAGAGCACATATATTCTTTTATTGGTTTGATTAGAATTTACTATATTGAAGTTGAAAAATATGATTAGTGAATAATATGATCGGTTTCATTTTATATGCTAGGGAGAATGAATCTAATTAAATACCATGAAAAAGAGCTCGTGGAAATGACACAAGCGAACCTCTGGAGTGAAAAGAGCAACCAATAAAGTGGATTACCCTATTAAAAATAATGAATTAATAATCATACAAAAGAAAAAACAATATTTTGAGATCATTTTATACATCTTTATTTTTCCAAAATTTATTCTTCTTTGTTATTTTCAGCTTTACCTAAAATCTTATTCAAAACTTTCAAACCACGTGGATGGACACTCTCATTATGATATCTTATTTATCTTATTTATCATTGACACGTTTTAATAAAGTTGGAGATGAGATTTCATTTATATCCTTAATATCTCATAATGCATAAACGCTGATGATCAATATTTTATTATCATACAGTAAAATATGTGTGTAAGTGTAATCTTTGTTGGCATTTAAATTTCTCTAAAAGGAAATCAATAAAATCTAAAGGGGTGTCTTTTTGTTTGAATTCAAATTCCTGCAACTTTAACAAATTGACTCGTTAATTTATTTTAATTGTTTTGGAATTAACTAAAGTTTAAATTTGATAAATTGTTAACAATAACTTTTGTTCATTTCATTTTTGCTAGAGGTCTTTTGAAACTATGAAATCTTTGCTCATATTGCAAGACTAAATATTGGTTGTCTCATTAACATTTCTCTTTTCTCACAGGTGTTGTATATTTAAGTATCCAATGACCAAAAGCATTAATGTAGGGAAAGGCTACAACCAGTTTGCGAGAAAGGATTAACAAATATATATGTTGGTATTAATATAGAAGACACTAAAGGAGAAGTGGAAAAGATAATTCTCTTGGAATTAAGTGTACAACTGTTGGAAGTAGCATCATGTTGCTCTTGAATAGTGTTATCACTTATTATTTACCTTCCAGGATCATAACTTGCTCCTAAAATTTTATATACATAAAATCTTTCAATCCTAGTGCGGGTATCCACATTTCTACCAGACCGAGATGCTTTTTACTTGTTGCCATCAATTGACCATTCATATTAAATCAATGAAATGAAAGGAGAATTTCTTTTCCTTCTTGTTATTTACCATTTAGCATATTTCTTTGGTCACTATTTAATATTTATGCTGCAAGAAATCTATTAGTTATTTTTACCATCATGATAATCTTTTACATTAATTATTTCTTTCTTATTTTGAAGATTCAACAATGAAGATTTGATGAAGTTGATTCATGAAAGATAGCATAGAGAAGAGGGCCAGTTCATCAAACTAACCAGACTACGAAAATGGACAATCGCGCACCAGTAGGAGATGCCTTTTTGAGTGGATGATTGTGGGAAAACTGTGAGGAATTAGCTCAAACGGTTGTAAACCCACTTAAAAAATGGGCCTATTTATCCATTTAGCATGGTTCATTTCCAAAAAATATGTACGAGCTATGAGATATTTGAGCATGTTTGAGCCATATTTTTCTAGAATTTTCTTTTGCGTCAAGCTGTAAGATCCGTTTTCTGGAGTTTGTTATGATCCCTTCTCTCTATTTAAACAAAGATAATTAGACTACTAAAAGGGGGGAGGGGTCTATGGAGAATGGAAGGATTTTCATTCTTTCCATCTCTGCATTTTTCTTGTAATGTTTTTGTTAACAGGTTGGAAGAGGAGACACTCTTGCCAAAAAGGGGGGAATGCTAGAGGAAATGAAAGAAATTGTTTTCTTTCATTTTCTGTACAACTTCTCTGAATGATTCGAGTCTAGAAGAAAATATTGTACATTGGGAGTTAAAAGACATTAGTATTGATGAATAGTTCTATTGAGATTTTATTTCCACAGTACTAAGAATTACTTATTTTGAAAATTGGCATCATTTCAAACTTAGTTTTTTGAATATATATATACATATTCTCCTGATGTTTTTCTCTTTTTATTATCACTGATGGTATACTTTGTTATATTTCTGTGAATTATTATGGATGGTCGAAACACAATTGCATTTTGATGTTTATATTGTATAAGTCATTTTAATTTAGTTTTGTGAATTAAATTTTACTGTATAATATTTGGTTTATTAATTTACTTATTGATTCATCTGTGTTTCTACAGATAATCTATCAAGTAATTAATTACTTCTAATTTCAAATGTTAAAATGTTAAAAGTTAATTGTTCTATGACATTTTATCTTACATAATGATAAATGATTTTTCTTTTATTTTTAGTTAATCATAAATATTATTACTGAGCTGAGAGTTATTCATAATATTAACTTTGATGATTTTCTCACATAGTTATATTATTTAACTTTATGTTATCTATATTGTCAATAGAACATTAACATAGCTAATAGTTTGCTCTTGGCCAAGATCTGACCCATATATTAAATTAATTTTCAATTTATAGTTTAGATTTTTTTTTTCATTTAGAAGCTGTTAAATAATTTTTACATTACAGTTAGTTATCTTTCATATATTAATCAGTTTTTGATAAAATCTTCTGAAACGTTAAACATAGTCTCTCCTTAAGAGAGCATAACCGTATATTAGATATAGATAACAAAGTTTTGATTTGGTAGCTGTTAAATATAAATTTTATTTTAAATAGATTAGAGTAGACGGTAGATGTTTGTCCTAGGTCTGTTAGCTATTCTTCTTAGGACAAGTATTCACCTTAAACCTTTTTATCCTTGTTTTTTTTTTCCATAAAATTTGGATTGTTTTGGATTTCATTTTTGAATGTTATATGGATTTACAAATATTTAGTTTTTAGCCTAAGCTCCTATAGATTATTTAAAGGTCTGTTCATAATTTTGAAAAATCTAAGATGTACTAAGCATTGCCTATGTTTTAACATATGCTGGCAGCGCATGTCATTTATTCAAAATGCATGTGCGCTGCCAGCTTGCTGAAGTTAGGTGTGTGTGCAAGTATAATCATCAAACAAATAGGTTTCAAAATTCGTTCCTGTGTATAGACCGATAGTTGGTGCTAATGTGTACTGAAGCAAAACACTTGTACTCTTCCATGAATTATCATCATTTTTTAACCTAAAAAACATTTAATATGTCAGCCCAAGGTAATATGGTTTTCGATCTGTAAGAAGGGTTTTCTCAAAGTTCTATCTCAAGTGCTACATCTACAGTCCCTGTTTCGGCCATGGAAATTCATAGGAAATCGTGTCCTAGTGGTCACTTGCTTAGGACCAAACCCTAGAGTGTGGAATGGATGCAAAAACTTCCTTTGGCCGTTGAAAAAATGAAAGAAGTAGGTTGGTTTTCCATGCTTGAAAGGACCGAGGAGCATCACGCAGGGGTTTCAAGGTCTTTTTGTTAGAATTTTGATGGATCGGTAGTGAAGACTAGGGGTCTTGAATTTGTAGTGACAGAAGAGTCTATTTCAAAGGCTATTGGTGTTATTCCTGTAGGTGAAAAATGGTATAAGAGAAAATCTATAAATGAAGATTACAGTCAATTTATATTACCAATACATAAAGACCCTGACTGGAGCTAGTGTATACAAAGGGTTTTTTTGTTGGAAGAGTGGCGAGATGTTTTATGCATCATTCAGAGATATGTCACCTGCGGAGGAAGGTTTGCAACTGTCTATCGATACCACATGAGGTTCTTGCAATAGGTTCTTTGTACATGAGGTACAAAGAAATTAAACCTGCCTTTCTACTTCTTGAAAAGTCTGGGCAAAATGGATTTTAGGGTTTGTAATCACCTTGACTCTTCTAGCAATAATGTCTTTCATCATGGTTTAATTAAAATGTTAATTACTCAAGAGTTAGAGAAAGAGGAAAGATCCTGGTCTCATTTTCTGTTTTGGTCGGGATTCAAGATTAATTTTAAAGAAGCAAAAAAGGGTAAGAAAAAACAGAACCCTTCTAAGAAAAAAGCCAAGGAGTGTCCTGGTAATACAGAGGTAGAAGCCCTATCTGAAGATGAATTTGAAAATCACCATAGGGAGAAGCTTCCTAAAAAGAGAGTAAACATTCAAACCTTTGTACAAGTAAAACAAAGGAATCATGAGGAGCTTATGAATGTCAGTTCAGTCATAAGTCCGATTAATGAAATGGAGATGGTTAAGGGACCAAACTTCGTTTCTTCTTCTTATAAAATTTCAAAACCTACAGGCATTCATCTAAACCATTAAAATTCTATCTCATGACTAAAACTCGACCTGTATATAAACTTAGGATGAATATGAAAGCAGTATTAAACCCTAAGTTCAAAAAAGATCAAGTTATAAGTCTACAGGACTCTTCCAGCGATGATGAAGAATGTAAACAATCTAAGGAATTAGAATTTGTATTGCATCAAGTTTTTAGTAATATTGATCAGAGTTTAAGAAAGTTCCTAGAATTCATTTCTAAGGACTGTCTTCACAATTTCAGAGATGAGGATATGGAAGAAAATACCACATCATTATTCTCTGAAGTAGAAGTTGGGGAATCATCAAAAAATAAAACAGAGTGTAATGAAGAAAATATTACATATATAAATGAAGAAATTGTTACAGGTTTGAATGAGGGAAAGATGGCAGGTGAATAATTAGAGGACGAGATGAAAGAATTTGAGTAGGAAAAAGACAAAAGAGAAATTGATCATTTTAAAATCCAGAATGAGCATATCAGTCAGATCAATGATGGTTTGATGAAGGAAAACACAATGTTAAAGCAAGACTTACAAGAAGTAAACAAGAATTATGCAGAGTTAATTCAGGTGGAAGAAGAAGCAATCAAGAGAATAAAAGCAATTCAGGAGGAGAATGTACAGCTAGAGAAAGATAAAGAGGATCTCAAACAGAAGTTGAAGCATATGCAGAAGGAGTTAAACATGTTACAAAGAAAATCACATTCACTAGATGGGTTAACCACTATGCCTAAAGAAGCCATGAGACTTTGATAAGGTTTCTAGTTTAATGTAGTTTTGACAGTTGCCAAACTTGGTTAGACTATATCTTTTCAGTTATACACTTTTCTATATTTAGAAGTTGATGCCTTAAAAGGTGGATCTACACAAACAACCTTTAATTTCACCTTTTCCTATATATATTGTAATATTATGATAAGTAGGAGACACACATGGGAGTTGATATGCTTGGAGCTTGTGCAGTCATGCAATGCTTATCTGTGTAAGAACTTCTTTGTTTTATGAATGACTTAATATAACTATATGGAGCTAGATTTTGAACTTATATTATGTGAATATTCTCTGGTTCTATTTGAACCCTTGTTTACATTGTTGTTTATATAGATGTTTTCTATGTAGATACTGTGTCTGCAAGTGGATATTAATGCTTACTGATGTTTGAAATGTTATTTCAAGTACATGTACCTTTTACATATGCTGCAATGATTACTGTTTGTTTAATACTTGTATTTGTATGTTTTAAAACCTATCTCTTGGACTTTAAAATTGTATTGTCATTCATTCTGCAAAATCTTGTCTTTATACATGTATCTTATGATGTTTTCAGATTATTGTGTCTATGTATATTGTCTTTACCTTATTTGATTTTTACATTGTTATCCAAAAACCCTAAAAATTGTATTTTATTGTTGAGGTGCCTGAACACTGCTATCCCATAGTATAGTTAGCAGACTTTAGGATAAACATCTTTTGGCGACCATACTGGGGAGGAAGCATATAGGTTCTTCCTTGGTTTAAAATTGATAGATGTGATGTGTTGGGTTAACATTATTAGAAAATTGGTTCTATAGACTACAATTTTTTCACCTATTTTAATAAAGGAAAGCAACTGTGGCTCCCAAGAAGACTGGTGCAAGGGTGAACCCTTCATCGCCTCTACATCCAAGAATCCCAGATCTCGAGTAGATATTGAGATATGCTAGACAACAATTGAGTTCTACTGCATTAGGAAGATTTCTATTTCCCTCATCCTTATAAATTCCTGATCTTTCACAGTTTCTTTTTCCTTCTGCTAATCCACAAGATGAAAAGGGTAAAGAGGAACAAGACTTGTCTTTTCATGTTACTCAAATTTATAGTTTCCAGGTTTTTACAAATCCCTTATTATCTGAAGAAGTCAAGGCTGAGTCTCTACAAACATGAGGTTCTTCTCAATTTTCACCTTACATACCTATTACAAGTAGGGTCCCACTTCATCAACTCAAGTTCAGGAATTCTCCTCCTTCATCAAAACATTCCAGTACAAGTCAATCCAGTTCAAGACAATCTACTTCAAGTCCATCCAGTCTAAGAACGACTGCTCAACCTCCTAACTACATGGACTGTATAGTAGCTGCTAGGTAGGCCACCCTGGTAATGCCTCAGCCCCTTCATGCTCTTCCTGGGGGATATTATCAAAAGTATCTCCCTAGGTTTAATGGTCAGGGGGAGGTAACAACAGAAGAGCATTGGAATGCTTTCTTTAGCTATGCTGATCGTAAGAATATCGAATCCTAGGATGTCTGGATGAGAATGTTCGTCCAGAGTTTAGACGGAGAAGTTAGAAAATGGTTTAGAGAATCAAATCCGGGATCAATAGATGGCATAGAAGCATTGTAAGAAGTATTCATGAAGCAATGGGGGGATACAAAGGATTTCCTTTATTATATCACTGAGTTTGGGGTTTTGAAAATAAATAAGAATGAATCTATTGTTGACTTCTCAAAACGATTCAATAAAATGTATAGCAAAATGCCAGCAGAAATTAATCCTTTAGAGACCTCTGCTAAACTCACATATGCAAACTCATTTGAATATGATTTTTCTTTTACTTGTAAGAGAAATCCTGGTCAGTAAACTTTCTTAATATGTAGGAAGTTGCATTAGAGGTTGAATCAAACATGTTGGTAACAGGTAAGCTTAAAGAACAATCAAAATACTTTGATCAAGACAAAAAAGGTAAGAAGGAAATGGAATCAACTTCAATGGGTAAGTCATCAGACAAAATGGATGATATGAATAAGTTAATTAAAAATTTGTTTCCAAAAGTCAACAGATTAGAAATGGAAAATAAAAATTTAAGTTGACCTTTGCAAGAAGGAAACCCTCATCAGTTTCGACGTTCTTTTGTGCCTAAATTTCTGCCTAGAGAAAGCAAGAATAATGACATTCAAAGAGAGAGAAAAGATAACGAGGATTAGAGAGTACAAACCCCCTTTTCAAAATAATTTTCTGAATGAAGAGGAGGAAGTTGAGGAGTTAGAATATGAAGATCTAGATCAGGATATTAATCATCTTGAAGAAGAATCATATGAAAATTTTCTTACTAAAGATCAATATCAGAATTCTGATTTTTTTGATGTTTTTTATACTTGTCTAGCTGATATTTATCAGACAGATCCAAAAAATTCCTATAATTTAAGATCCGGTGCTAGACAAGTTGCTCAAATCCCTAAGAAGAAAATAGCTGCTCCTACCAAACAATGTCCTAATCCATCATTAGAAAAGAAGCAGAATCACAGGGCTAATAAAGCTAAGGTCACAGAGATGGAAGAAGGCAATAAGAGTAATCAGGGTTTCAGTTTTGAAAATGAATTGAGTAAGGTGAAGATTCCTATCCCTTTGATAGAACTAATGAAAATACCTTCATTTAGAGATCCTGCCTATAGGATGCTGAAAACCCAGGCTAGTGAAATTCCTTCTGATGCTATTAACTTACATGATGAGCATCGTACCATTTTTGTTGGTTCTTCCTCACCTGACAAAGTTGAAAAGAAATCATATTTTCCTCCTCCTTTCTATATTACCCTGACAGTTCATGAGAAACTACTACACAACTGTTTGCTAGACTCTAGAGCTTCTCATTACCTTATGCCCAAAGCTGTCATGGAGGCCCTAGGTTTGAGCATTACCAGACCTTATCATGATTTATTTTCTTTTGACTCAAGAGCAGTTCAGTGTTTAGGAGTAATAAAAGATCTTGTTGTCAATCTGACTCAGTTAACTATGAAAAGTGTTATGATGGATGTGGTTGTTACTGATATTTCACCTAAGTTTAGCATGTTGCTCTCGAGATCTTGGGAAAAAAGAGTGGGAGGTACTTTATAGATGGATTTGTCCTATGCCACTATTCCAATATTTGGGAGTGAACAAAGGAGGTTATATAGAGAAGTGCAGTTGTCTTACTTAGTAAGTGATAACAATAATCCTGCAAATCATCCAATTTATGCTGTGGAAAAATATTTGGGATCCTATATGTTACATTTGAGCACTGAAGAAACATCTAGTGTTCTACAAGTAGAAAAGAAAGAACCAGTTCACCATGGTACTGAAAAACAAGATGAATTATGGCAGATGTACTTTGATGGTTCTTCATCTAAGGAAGGAGCATGAGCTGGAATTGTTCTCATTTCTCCTGGAGGGGAAAATGTTTTTCTGATGTATAAATTGGAATTCCATACAACTAAAAACACATCAGAATATGAAGCATTAGTACTGGGAATGAGAGCTACAAAGGATTTGGGAATTCAACAGTTGGCTATTTTTGGCGACTCTGAGTTAGTGGTTTAGCAGGTCAGAAATGTTTATCAGGTAAAAAAACAAATGTTAAAAGTTTATAGAAATGAAGTATGGGATTTAATTGACAATTTTTTTTCAGCATTCAACATTTCTTTCATTCCAAGAGATCAAAATCAGACAAAAGACTCTTTGGCTCTAGCAACAATTTTTTTTGAAAGTCCCACAAAATACTCAACTCAGGTATCCGATTGAAGTTAGGCATAGGCCTTCAATTCCTGATAACATCAAATATTGGAGAGTGTTTCAAGATGATATGGAAATCAAAAAATTCTTGGAATTGATAGGTGAGTTTTGAAATTCTCCGATTGATGAAGAACAAGATGAGGTTGGGGATGAATTTCCTTCTTTTACAGAATAGTTAATTGCTGATCATAAAATTATTGAACTTAAAGGAAATTTTATTCCAAAGGGTTTAGTTCCATTAGAAAGGTTGTTTCTTAAAGATGACACTTTAGCGAAACCGACTGTACAATCTTTTGAAGAAAATATTAGTAGCTGCAATATTGGAATTGAAAGTCAGCCTAAGATCATTAAAGTTTCTAAACTCCTGACAAAGGAGGATAAAAAGAGGTATATCAGTTTGCTTAAAAAGTTTGTGGATATATTTTCTTGGTCGTATGAGGATCTCAAAACATATGACACGAGCATTATCCAACATAAGATCCCTTTAAAACCTAATACTAAACCCTTATGGCAGAAACTCAGAAGAATCAATCCAACATTGTTACCAGTCATTGAAAAGGAGGTGAAAAAGTTGCTGGATGCAAAAATTGTAGTACCTCTTTGGTATTCCACATGGGTTGCAAATATGGTTCCCATTTGAAAGAAAAATGGTGAGATTAGGCTATGTGCTGATTTTCATAACCTAAACAACTCCTCTTTGAAAAATAATTACCCTGTCCCTAAGATAGATCAGATCTTGCAAAATGTAGTTGGAGCTCAGCCGATATCAATTATAGATGGGTTCTCAGGATACAACCAAATTGCTGTTCATCCAAAGGATAGGGAGAAAACTACTTTTACCACTCCCTGGGGAATTTTTATGTACGATAAAATGCCATTTGGTTTAATGAACGTAGGAGAAACGTTTCAAAGGGCTATGGACATAGCATTTGTGGGTGAAAGGGAGAAATCTGTGGTGATCTATCTAGATGATATAACCGTGTTTTCAGATTTAGATGAAAGTCATCTTAAGCACCTTGAACAAACCTTTTTGAAATGCAGAAAGTTTTGTTTTTCTATGAACCCAAAGAAATCGCATTTTTCCATGCAAGAAGGAAAACTTCTTGGTCATATTGTCTCAGCATATGGTATTAAGATTGACCCATAACGTGTGAAAGCAATTCTGAAAATTAAAATTCTCAGGAATAAAAAAAAATTCAGTCATTTATGGGGAAAATCAATTTTCTTAGATGGTTCATTCCTAACTTTGCAGGGATTGTCAAGAAAATAACTAAAATGCTTAGAAAGGATCAGGAAGTTAAAAGGACTCCAGACGAAAAATTGTCCTTTGAAAGAATAAAACAAGCACTCACAGAAGCACTTGTTTTGGTAAGCCTTGAATTTTCTAAATACTTTATTACATTTTATTTTGCTTCTAAAGACAATATAGCAGCAGTACGGTTGCAAAATAATTTAGAGGGTATTGAACAACCCATTTCATTCTTTAGTAAAGCTTTAAGGGACTCAGAACTCAAGTACAACATTTTGGAGAAACATGCTTATGCCCTTGTTAAAGCTCTTAAGTTTTTAAGAATTTACTTACTGCATTAAATTTTTTTAGCATATGTTCCAAATGCAACAGTAAAGGAGATATTATCTCAGCCTAATTCTGAAGGGAAATGGGGCCGTTGAATTGCAAAAATAATGGAATATGATGTTGAGATCAAGCCAACTAAACTTGTCAAAGGCCAGGGTTTAGCAAAATTGCTTACAGATTCTAATTGCCAAGCATTAGTATTGAATGCTGTTTCTAATGAAGTATCTGAAGGAGAAAAATCTCAGCATGAAGAAGAAAAAGAACAAATTTTCCAGAAATATGTTGACTTAGATTGGTATGGTGACATAGTATATTTCCTTTTATTTCTACAATCTCCACCAGATTTAGACAAAGGGAAATTCAGATCTTTGAAGTTAAAAGCCACGAATTACTGTATTTATGAACATAATCTATTTTGGAAAGATCTTGTAGGTATTCTTCTCAGATGTGTTGATAAGGAAGAAGCTGAAGCTATTACAGTTGAAATTCATGAAGGAGTTTGTGGTGGGCACCGTTATTGGAAGGCTATGACCTTTAAAATTTTGCGAGCATGCTATTGTTGGCCGAAAATATATTCAAATGTTTTTTCCCATGTAAGAGCTTTTGTGGAATGTAAAAAGTTTGCAGGTAAACAAAAATTGTTGTCTTTACCTCTCAAACCTATTTCAGTTGAAGCCCCTTTTCACTAGTGGGGGTTGGATTTTATAGGAGAAATCAATCCCCATTCCGGTGGGCAACACAGATATATTTTGACAGCTACAGACTTCTTTACAAAATGGGTAGAAGCAATCCCTACCAGAAGAGCAACATATCATGTTATAATAAACTTTATAGAGGAAAACATTTTGAGCAGATTCGGTTGCCCTAGAAAGCTGATTACAGACAATTATCTTGCCTTCAAATCTCAGAATATGGTTAAGTTACATGAAAAACATGGGATTTTGTTCAAGCATTCTACTCCATATTACCCACAAGGAAATGGTTTGGCAGAGTCCACAAACAAATATATTGTAAATAGTATTAAAAAATTGCTTCCAGAGAATAAAAAGGCATGGAATAGTAAGATGAAGTATGCCCTTTGGGCTGATCGTATTACTACAAAAAAGGCTATTGGTACTTCTCCTTTCCATCTTGTATATGGAAATGAGGCAGCTTTTCCTGTATAGTTGGGTCACCCGTGTCATGAAATTTATGCAAGATAACCTTGAAGAGCCTAATGAGATACAACGCAAATTTTTTCAAATGATTGAACTTCAACAAGAGAGAATTGCTTGTTGAAAAGGCTCAGATTTATAAGGACAAAATAAAACAGATTTTGATAAAAGAGTCAAATAAAACAATTTATTTCCTGATGATTTTGTGCTCAGGTGGGATGCAAGAAGAGATGAGAAACCAAAACATGGTAAGTTTGATCATCTTTGGCTAGGACCTTTCAGAAGTGTCAGAAGTTTGGAAAATAATACATTTGTTCTACATAATTTGGAAGGTGATGAATTAGCAGGACCAGTCAATGGGAGATTCTTGAAGCATTTTTATACCAAATGAGGTCCGAAAGGTGCTCATTGCATTGCAAATACTGGTGAGTTTTTAGTTTTTTCAAATAAGAGTCCATAAACCAATGGATCAGTAATTGTTGATAGAATATAAGGCACTGGCTCTATAGTTCTTGGCAAATCACACAGAAATGCCATCCCCTAGTTGGAACTAGTGTTTGTCCTAGGTCTTTTAGCTATTCTTCTTAGGACAAGCATTCACTTTAAACCTTTTTATCCTTGGTTTTTATTTTTCCATAAAATTTGGATTGTTTTGGATTTTATTTTTGAATGTTATATGCATTTACAAATATTTAGTTGTTAGCCTAAGCTCCAATACATTATTTAAAGGTTTGTTCATAATTTTGAAAAATCTAATATGTACTAAGCATTTCCTATGTTTTAACATATGCTGGCAATGCATGTCATTTATTCAAAATGCATGTACGCTTCTAGCTTGCCGAAGTTAGGTGTGTGTGCAGGTATAAGCATCAAACAAACAGGTTTCGAAACTCATTCTTGTGTATAGACCGAAAGTTGGTGCTAATGTGTACTGAAGCAAATCACCTGTACTCTTCCATGACTTGTCATAATTTTTTAACCTAAACAACATTTACTCTGTCATCCCAAGGTAATATGGTTTTCAATCTGCAAGAAGGGTTTTCTCAAAGTTCTATCTCAAGTGTTGCATCTACAGTCTCTGTTTCGGCCATGGAAATTGATAGGAAATCGCGTCCTAGTGGTCACTTGCTCAGGACCGAACCCCATAGTGTGGAATGGATGCAGAAAATTCCTTTGGTCGTTGAAAAAATGAAAGAAGTAGGTTGGTTTGCCATGTTTGAAGGATTGGGGAGCATCACGCAGGGTTTCAAGGTCTTTTTGTCAGAATTTTGATGGATCGGTAGTGAAGATTGGGGGTCTTGAATTTGTAGTGACGGAAGAGTCTATTTCACAGGCTATTGGTGTTATTCCTGTAGGTGAAAAATGGTATAAGAGAAAATCTATAAATGAATATTACATTCAATTTCTATTACCAGCACATAAAGACCCCGACTGGAGCCAGGGTATACAAAGGGTTTTTTTGTTGGAAGAGTAGCGAGATGTTTTATACATCATTCAGAGATATGTCACCTACGAAGGAAAGTTTGCAACTATCTATCGATATCACATGAGGTTCTTGAAGCATATTTTAGGTACAAAGAAATTAAACCTACCTTTCTACTTATTGAAAAGTATGGGAAAATGGATTTTAGGGTTCGTAATCACCTTGAATCTTCTAGCAATAATGTCTTTCATCATGGTTTAATTAAACTGTTAATTGCTCAAGAGTTAGAGAAAGAGGAAATATCCTGGTATCATTTCCTGTTTTGGTCAGGATTCAAGATTAATTTTAAAGAAGCAAAAAAGGGTAAGAGAAAACAAAACCCTTTTAAGAAAAAAGCCAAGGAGTGTCCTGGTAATACAGAGGTAGAATCCCTATCTGAAGATGAAGTTGAAAATAACCATAGGGAGAAGCTTCCTGAAAAGAGAGTAAACATTCAAACCTCTGTACAACTAAAATAAAGGAAGCATGAGGAGCTTAAGAATGATAGTTCAATCATAAGTCTGATTAATGAAATGGAGATGGTTAAGGGACCAGACCCCATTTCTTCTTCTTATAAACTTTCAAAACCTATAGGGAATTCATCTAAACCAATCAAAGTCTATTTTAGGCCTAAAAATCGACCTGTAAATAAACTTAGGATGAATATGAAAGCAGTATTAAACCCTAAGTTCAAAAAATATCAAGTTATAAGTCTACAAGACTCTTCTAGTGATGATGAAGAATGTAAACAATCTAAGGAATTAGAATTTGTATGGCATAAAGTTTTCAGTAATATTGATCAGAGTTTAAGAAAGGTCCCATAACTCATTTCTAAGGATTGTATTCACAATTTCAGAGATGAGGATATGGAAGAAAATACCACATCATTATTCTCTGAAGTAGAAGTTGGGGAATCATCAAAAAAGAAAACAGAGTGTAATGAAGAAAATATTACAGATATAAATGAAGAAATTGTTACAGGTTTGAACGAGGGAAAGATGGCGGATGAAGAATCAGAGTACGAGATGAAATAATTTGAGTAGGAAAAAGATAGAAGAGAAATTGATCATTTTAAAATCCAGAATTAGCATATCAGTCAGATCAATGAAGGTTTGATGAAGGTAAAAAAAAATGTTAAACAATATTTACAAGAAGTAAATAAGAATTATGCAGAGTTAATTCAGGTGGCAAAAGAAGTAGTCAAGAGAAGAAAAGTGATTCAGGAGTAGAATGTACAGCTAGAGAAAGATAAAGAGGAGCTTGAACAGAAGTTGAAACATATGCAGAAGGAGTTAAACAAGTTACAAATAAATTACATGCACTAGATGGGTTAGCCACTCTGGGTGAAACAGGCAGGAGACTTTGATAACGTTTCCAATTTAATGTAGTTTTCACACTTGTCAAACTTGGTTAGACTATACCTTTTTAGTTATACATTTTTCTATATTTAGAAGTCGAGGCCTTAAAAGGTGGATCTACATAAACAAACTTTGATTTCACCTTTTCCTATATATATTGTAATATTTTGATAATTAGGAGACACACATGGGAGTCGATATGCTTGGAGCTCGTGCAGTCATGCAATGCTTATTTGTGTAAGAACGTATTTGTTTTATGAATGACTTAATATATCTATATGGAGCTAGGTTTTGAACTTATATTGTGTGAATATTCTCTGGTTCTGTTTGAACCCTTGTTTACCTTGATGTTTATATAGATGTTTTCTATGTAGCCACTGTGTTTGCAAGTGGATATTAATGCTTACTGATGTTTGAAATGTTATTTCAAGTACCTGTACCTTTTGCATATGCTGCAATGATAAGCTGTTTGTTTATTACTTGTATTTGTATGGTTTAAAACCTATCTCTTGGACTTTAAAATTGTACTGCCATTCATTCTGCAAAATCTAGTCTTTATATATGTATCTTATGATGTTTTCATATTATAGTGTCTCTGTATATTGTCTTTACCTTATCTGATTTTTACATAATTATCCAAAAACCCTAAAAACTGTCTTTTATTGTTTAGGTGTTTGAACACTGCTATCCCATAGTCTAGTTAGCAGACTTTAGGATAAAAAATAGATAAATATATAGTTTTAACTTATTTGTTTCATTAAAATTTAGTTTAACTTTTAATTTGTTAAATAGTTTAGGACACACTTTTTCTAAGTTTAAGAAGTAGGAGTCTCCTTAAGAGAGTGAAATTTAGATAGTAGCAGGACCATAAACTGCGAGAATTAGCTATACCAAACATACCGGGGACTGCATTAAGTACCTTGTGTGGGTTAGTTCTCCTTAGTTGGCCATAAATGGAAAATCCGTCCAACAAATGGCGCTAGAAGGAGGGATGAGGTAAAACAAGTGGTTTTATTTTTCGATTATATTAATAAACATTTAGCCTCCAGCTCTAGTATTTCATTTTCATTATTTTATTCCTTTAATTCTTAAGGGATGGTTACATGACAAGCTAGCCATTTGAAGAGTCAATTAATATTGATTGTTTATCATTCATGGCTCATACCCAAATTCCTGTTTGGGAATCAATTTTTAATTTCATTAGTTAATATTCCCAATGAGACAGTCAACCTCTTGTCAAAACTTGAATTTGATGGTGAAGGCGATATATCCACAAGAAAACACCTCAAGAAGTTTTTGTGTAAATGTAACAAACATACGATTGTTGATCTTAGTGCTACATGTAGGTTATTTTCCCTTACTCTCAAAGGACGAATCAAATGTTGGTTGGAAACATTTCCACCTAATTTTTTTTTTACATGGTTTCAATTCATACATGAATTTTTAGATTATTTCAAGGATTATAGTTCTAATAAACTATGCAGTGAATTGCAGGCTCTTCGAAGGAACAAAGGTGAGTATGCAGAAGAATTTTTAGTAATACTTTCTCATATTCTTTGCAAATTCCATATTGCTGATTTACCTTCTGAATATGACCTTTTAAATTTTGTTTACAACTCTCATACTCCTCTTATTCAACAAAATCAAGACGTTTGTCAAAATTATGTTTCAACAAATCATTTACCAATCCTCGAAGAAACTTCCTTTCCTATCATTGATTCAAATATTCTTACAAGTTCTATCCAACACCAAATTAAGAATGTTGAAATAGAAGAGGTACCAACTCCTTTTGATTATTATTCTCCATAATTACCTCTCGAAGGAGAAAGACAAACTTCTTTTATCCAAAATCTTGAACCTATATATATTAATGAATGAAAGGAGTAAGAACGTATCCATGATGAATTTATTTGTACAGATAGGGAAGTTGATTGTCTTGATGAATGACAATATTCCGATTCTATTATTACGAAAATAGATAAAGATGAATTAATTATAAAGAAAACTATATGTTCATCATTTTATGTTTATTGTACTAATTCTTCTTTCAATTCAATTATCAATGAACACAAATATGCTAATAATAATTTTATGTGTTCTGATACTTCAATAGAACAAGTTGGATAAAATGACACGAGCCTTAATTGCTTGACTAAATGTTGTTTAGGAAAAGAGATTGATCTTTTTCAAGATAATGTTAATAAAAGTTTTGATTCACATGAAGGATTATCAATTGATCTTAATCTTGAATCAATTTCATATGAAATGTTTAAAGGTACATCACAAAATTATATTGAAAACGATCAGGTAACAAGAGAAAAATCTTTTGGAAATTTAAATATTAATGATCTTTCTAAGTTGAAAGACTCTTTTAATTTCCTTCCTTATAATTCTTACTTTTCTATTTATCTTGATTTATTTTCTGATTTTGCTATGCATAAGATTCCATCCAAATTACCTAACTATGTGACTTCAAAATAACATTTTTATAAGATATCTAACATTGGTGATTTGATTATTAAGCATGAGTTGAGGGATTGGGACATAATTCATTATTAGATCATAATCTGATACAATATTTTAAAGAGAAAGAAGGTCCATTGCAAGATAGTTATAGTCAACCAATTTTTGATGAGATCAACACATCAATTTTTGTCAAAACTAAAAATGTTTGTTCTCATCATAATCATTTATAGGGTAGATATAACTTTATTGGTGATAATAAAATCTTTGTTGAAGAGTTTCCTATAACTTGTGATCACCAAAAACTTGCATCTTTTTTAATTGATTCACCTTTAGATGTTGACCCTCTTAACGATATTACTTCTTTCGATATTTGGCAACTTCTGATTCATTCAAAAGTTACATAATTTCATGATCCTACTATTTATTTGAAAATAATTCTTCCACTTCTTAGTGTGACTATTTCTAGTAATTTGATTCTTGAAATTGATTCTCCTAAGATATGTTTGCCACATATATATTTCATGTTGTTAGACCATACTTGCATTCTAAGTTTCATGACATAATTGCAGAGTGGCTTGGAAATTCTTATCTCAAAACAATTTCAGAAACTGGTAATTTGTTTTATCATTATATGTAAATAGAATTTCAAATGGTAAGGATGATAGATTTATTTTTTAGTTTTCTCTTATTGACATATCATTTCTAGTTACTATTGGGAAAACATGCCATTCTTATAGGATTAGAAATGTTTCGTTGGTTTCACTGGTTATTTCACTTTACTTAGCTCATGTTGTACATTTGATTGTACACATGTACATAGTTTAGGAGTAGTTTTAGATTTAGTTTAAGTCTGTTCTTCTTATTATAAGTAATTTGCTTCATTTTTAATAATGTGAAGTTAATAAATGATGTGCTAATTTCAGGATGAAGACGAATTGTCATCTAGAGAAGTACTCATTATCCTTTTATCTCTTTTGATTATTTTTTCTTACTATCAATAAATAATTATTAAGATTTGATGATGGAATGTTTACATAAAATGAGTGGTAATAGGTTTTAGTCATACACAATTTTGCACTCTTCTGAATGCAACTCACTCATTATGTAATTATTTTCATTAAACTGTACAACTTAGAATTTTCCTTTTCATTTTTCTTTTTGTAAATAATGTTTTAAAAGGGATTTGATTTATTCAAACTACTCATTGGTTAATTAAATGAATTTTATCACAATCCTAAAGAAAGAAAAGAATTTTAACAATGGATTGATTTTGCATATTCAAATATTTTTGAAACTTCACGTTAAGGGATAGGTTATAATGATTCTTTTAAAATCACCATATCTATTTGATCATTTTGACATGTATATAACACTCACATCTCTTGTTTCTACTTTTGTTCATGTTTGACCCTTTTACTAAAAGTTTAATCCTTTGTATCCTTATATTGTGGTCAAATTTAATATTAGGATATTTGTCACCATTTCTTATGCATATCATGATTTTGTGATTTTTACGTTATTTTGTATAGCTCATCTCATAGAAAATGATTGTGTTTTTACTTTCAAATTTCGAGTTTATTTACCTTCTTCGACAGTTGGCTAAAGTTTCGATAGATTTTAAATTCTTTTGCTGATCATTCAAAAATTGGTCATCTTTGTGAATACTTAATTCTTCTTTTCTTTTGGATTGTAATACACACCTTTTTGGTTGAAGTTTTGATTTGATCAGATCCTAGCTGGTATATAACTTTTTGAATGTTTTGATTAAATTACTGTTTTTTATTTTGCATTTTTCAAGTTTGTTTGATTGATTGGTTTCAGTAGTGAATTTGATATTTTTAGCTTTCTGATTTTCCTCTTTATTTTTAGTAAGGGGGTATTGTATACTATAATGGAATATTTTTTGGTGTTGATATCTTTCTCTACTGATAAACCTAATATCTTTTAAAAGGGACTGTTGTAAGAGGCTTCTTGTTGTATCAAACATTATTGCTGTGACAAAATCACTCCTATCCTTGAAACATTTATTATGAACTTTTCCAATCAGTCGGTTGAATTCTTGATTATTATTTTCATATTTTATTTTGTGAATAATATCATTATCTAGGAAAGCTAGATTGCCAAGAAGTTTTTCTCTTAGAAGCTTTAGAATCAATTTAATTAGCCATCATTAGGCCTTCCATACTATTTAAGGAGTTTTATGTTGGTTATTTTTCCCATCCATTCGTGTAAATTGGTTAGCAAACATCTAATTAAAAAACCTTTGATTGAAGAATATGAGGTCTCTGAATAGATCCAACCTAATCATGATAATCATCCTTGTCATGGATAACATCATTTATGATCACCAGGATGATGGCTCTTGGTCATAAGATCAAGGGACAAGAGGTCTCATCACGAGCTGACCTATTTATCTCTCACAGTTCTCGTGAATGATGCTGTCGATATTTGGTTACCAGGCTAGGATAGTAGTCTTGAATCAAAGATCTAATTAATATTATTATAAAAAAATGATGAGAAAAAGAGAAAAACAAATTTTATCTTTTAGTTATTTACGTATAATGGATGGGGAATTTAATCTTGATATCTTCTTAGGGTATGGTGGTCATATCTTTATGCTGATGTTTATTTGATTATCTTTAGCTGTTGAGAAAACATTCTTGATGAGGTTTATTTGCTGTGCATATTTTCCAAAGTCATTCATATGTATGAAGTCTTTAAATAATAGTTGGGATAATTTATTTGATTGTGATGACACTTTAAGTTCAAACTTTACTATATAGGCTTATGATGTGAGAATGTCATGTGGTGTGAAATTTGATATTTCGATAACCCTTTATCCTATTTTTCCTATACTTATAATCTTCAGGTAAATATACAAAGATAACTGGTTCACCCAACATGTCACCATTTGTTGGCACCCCAACAACTCCCCCTTGATTCTCAAAAAAATCAAGGGCCCCCTATTAGAAATCTTGTAAATATTTAGCTATGGTTTTTTTTACTTGAGTTTATTCAATGATTTAACAATATCCTTTTTGGAAATTTTATTTTCTTTCCTTTTTATTACTCGATTATTACTGCTGAAAATGATGGTATTTATGCTTATTGGTTATGCTATGATGACTTTATGACCTTATGATCATTTCTTTTCTTCACATCGTTTTACTAATTGTTTTTGTCGATAGGTTACCCTCTTATCATTTTAATCTTTTTTCCTCCTACTGGTTAGAGAGCACTTGCATGCTCTTATTTGATCTTGGATGATTTGATTATACACCTTACTTTGAAAGAATTCAATTATCTTGGCCTTACGACAACCTTGGCAAATTTTAGTCTTTACATTATTAATGATTTATTGAGCACTTTGGCGGATCAAAATGAATTAAGCAAACATTTATCTTTATTGATTTCTATCTACGTCTGGAAAGATCACATATCAAAGAATGGAACCATATATTTGGTTTCGTTTTTTGATTGATTCATCAATTTTTCTTGCCTCTAAAATGTCTAATAAATTATGTTTTGTTTTTGAGCAAATTTGGATAATTCAAATAAAGCTTATTAGGCTCATTTGCATCTTTTAAGAGCACATATATTCTCCTATTGGTTTGATTAGAAGTTGTTATATTAAAGTTGGAAAATATGATTAGTGAGTAATATGATTGGTTTCACTTTATATCCTTAAATCAATAAAGTAGATTACCCTATTAAAAATGATGAATTGATAATTATAAAAAGGAAAAAAATATATTTAGAATCATATAATACATATTTATTTTTCCAAAATTGATTCATCTTTGTTATTTTCGACTTTACCTAAAATCTTATTCAAAATTTGCAAACCACGTGGATGGCCATTCTCATTATGATATCTTATTTATCATTGACATAATTTAATAAAGTTTTAGATGATATTTCATCTATATCCTTAATATCTCATAATGCATAAAAGCTGATGATCACTATTTTATTATCATAGACTAAAATATGTGTGTAAGTGTAATCTACGTTGGCATTTAAATTGATCTAAAAGGAAATCAATAAACTCTAAGGGCCCCTCTTTTTGTTTGAATTCACATTCCTGAAAACTTTATCAAATTGACTTATCCATTTATTTTAATTGTTTTTGATCTAAAGTTTAAATTTGATAAATTGTTAACAATAACTTTTGTTCATTTCATTTTTGCTAGAGGTCTTTTGAAACTATGAAATATTTGCTCATATTGCAGGACTAAATATTGGTTGTCTCATTACCGTTTCTCTTTTCTCACAGGTGTTATATATTTAAGTATCCAATGCACTTGGAAATGACCAAAAGCATTAATGTGGGGAAAGACTACAACAAGTTTGGGAGAAATGATTAAAAAAATATATGCGTTGGTATTAATATAGAAGACGCTAAAGGATAAGTGGAAAAGATGACGCTCCACGAAATAAGTGTACAACTTTTGGAAGTAGCATCAAGTTCCTCTTGAATAGTGTTATCACTTATTATTTATCTTCAAGGATTATAACTTGCTCCTAAAACTTTATACATATAAAATCTTTCAATCCTAGTCGGGGTATCCACATTTCTACCAGATCGAGATGCTTTTTACTTGTCGCCACCAGTTGACCATTCATATTAAATTGATGAAATGAAGGGATAATTTCTTTTCCTTCTTGTTATTTACAATTTAGCATATTTTTTTGGTCACTATATATATATATATATATATATAACTAAAATGATTAATTAATTAATTAATTAATTTAAAAATAATAGATTGGGTTTGCACCCAATTACAATTGTTCCGAAGAATTCAACTTCTTACATCCAAAAGAATTTTGTCATGGAATGGGATGCATTAGATAAGATCCTTCATTCACTCTTAACATTCTAGGAGGAAGAAGACATCCCTGATTGGCTTTGAAATCTACCATTTTGTTCAAATTGCAAAGAATGTGGTAAGAGTTAACTGAATCACAATCAATCAAAATAAAGTGAACCCTTTGCATGATCACATTTAGGATAAGAGAATTAAGCATTGAATCAGAATTTAAGGTTTTAATGATAATCTCAGAATCTCCAAAGATTTGCAGGTTATTATGGCCTTCTTTCTTTCCAAGTTGGCAAGCTTTTAGGAGAGCTAATAATTCTGCCTAATTATTTGTAGTTTTCCCAATTCCCTAGCTGAAACTAATTTCTAGTTTTCTGCCTGGATAAAAAAATAAAACCCCCTTCCCCAGGTTTCCCTGGGTTTCCTTTTGATGCCCCATCAAAGAAAATTGAGGCTTTATTTTTGGATTGCCACCAATCTAGAAAATCTTTTTCTGAAAGTCTGACCTACCAATATGGTTTAATAACAGGCCTACTTAAGCCCTTCTGAATTTTATCCACTGTTTGCAAACCAACCCAATTATATTCGGCAACTAAATTAGTGCCAACTATTCGAAGATTCCCTGCTGCTTCCAAGAGAAAATCCTTAGCTTTTGATGCTACAATTTCTGGTTTCAAAATTTTGCTATTGAAGACCAAGTCATTTCTAGCCATCCAAATTTTCCACCAAATGAATTTTGGAATGGTTTGCCAGATTTTTCTCCAAACATGACTGGAAGAGAGAGTACTGAGATACCTTGATTGCCAATTTTTAAACAGAGTAACAGGTTTAGCGGATAAAGGAAAAAAGGAAATAGGCAGCCCACGCAGAACAAGAGCCCATACTTTTTGAGCAAAAACGCATTCAACCAAAATGTGAGCTATAGATTCATTAGATTGTTAGTAGAAACAACACCTTTAAAGTCCAAAAAAACCTCTTTTAATCAAGTTTTCTCTAGTTAATAATTTCTAGTGCATTATAGTCCAAATGAAAAAATTAATTTTTGGAACAATGGGTGTATTCCACACCAATTCCCACAGAGCAGCATTGTGAGAGCCCGACAGACCAGGATGGGCTTAATGCAGCAGTTTGAACCCAATTGCAGTTGAATAGGAACCAGTTGATCCCCATCACCACATGTCTTTACAATCACGGTGAATTGGGGCAATACCAGATAATTTTTCAAGAAATATGTTGATGCGGGCAGAGCTGTTGGCAAGATCGCGATCTGACAGAGAGGGGAGGGACCAATAAGTTCAATTCCCATTTTCGTCCCATTCAGTTATATCAGACAATCTAATAATTCCTTTTCTTAATTTTTTTTTAACTCCAAAATAAACTCATCATTCTGAAATGAATCGTGGCCATTAATTTTGTCCTCCCACAGAAGAGTATTTCTACCATTGCCTGGGATTCGGTACAGATGCTGGACGAATAAATTAAGACCTTTCCTGCACAAATTCCATATATTGGATCCTTTAGGGGTGTTTGCAAATTGAATATTTCTTAACGTTCCTCCTTGTAGATATTTTTTCCAGAAGAGATGACTAACCAGATGCTTTTTGTTGGAAAACAACTGCCATTATAATTTGCATCCCATTGCTAAATTGGACATTCCTGGATCTTTGATTTGCAAATCGCCTTCAAGAACAAGTTTTTTAATAGTTTCCTACTTAACCAGGTGCATGCGGTTCTGGTTTCCTTTCCCACTGCTCCATAGGAAATCTCTGATCAGTTTTGAAATATGATCCAGAATAGATTTAGGTGCTAGGAGTAGAGAGGATTGGTAAATAGGAATATATGAAAGGACTGATTTAATCAGAATGATCTTGCCTGCCTTTGTAAGCCAATGAACTGCCCATGAAACAATCTTTGCTTTAATCTTATTAACAATTTCCAGCCATAAGGATGGATTGTTTTGTCCAAAAGTGAGAGGTAAACCCAGATACTTGACCTTATCCCAAGTGGCATAACCTTCAAAACCCAATATCTGTAAGATTTTATCCATTTTTGGTTGATCTGTATTCAAACATACACTGCACTCTTATGGTTATTGATAAGATCCCCATAAATGATACAAAAATGGTGCATAATTTCAAAGAAGACTCTTGCCATTTGTAAGGAAGCTCCACCCAAAAGCAAGGTGTCATATGCAAAAAGAGCATGGTTAATAGCTTCAAATACAACTGCTTCAGTTATGCCCAAAATGAGCTCATCAAATTTTCCTGCGGTTAGCTTTCTAATTAGAGATTCGGCCATAAGAATGTACAGGAAGGGTGATAAAGGGAAGCCCTGACGAAGCCCCCTGGAAGCTTGGAAGAAGTTTGCTGGTCTGCCATTTACTAATGGAGCTATCCAAGGATTGGTTATGCAAGCTTTGATCAAGTTTAAAAGGGAAGAACTAAATCCAAAATAGTGGAGAACAGAGAAAAGAAAGGAATGCTTTACCCGATCAAAGGCATTTTCCATATCTAATTTGATAAGTATGCCCTTTTCCTTCCGAAGAAAACTAGAATGCAAGAAATATCTTAATTATTTTTACCATCATGATAATATTTTACATCAAGTATTTCTTTCTTATTTTTAATATTCAACAATGAAGATTCGATGAAGCTGATTCCTGAAAGATAGCATAGAGAAGAGGGACAATTCATCAAACTAACTAGACTACAACAATGGAGAATCACGCACCAGTAGGAGACATGTTTTTGCATGGATGATTGTGGGAAAACCGTGAGGAATTAGCTCAAATGGTTGAAAACCCACTTAAAAAATGAGCCTATTTACCTTCAAGCATGACCCATTTCCCAAAAAAATGCACGATCTGTGAGATATTTGGGCCTATTTGAGCCGGAATTTCCATAATTTTCTATTGCATCAAGTTGTAAGATTCGTTTTCTTGAGTTTGTTATGATCCCTTCTCTTTATTTAAACAGAGATAATTTGACTGATAAAATGGGGGAGGGTTCTCTGGAGAATGGAAGGATTTCCAATCTTGCCATCTTTTTATTTTTCTTGTAATGTTTTTGTTCAAAGAAGGAATAGAAGACACTGCTGCCAAAAAGGGGGGAATGCCAAAGGAAATGAAAGAAATTGTTTTCTTTCATTTTCTGTACAATTTCTATGAGGGATTCAAGTTTAAAACAAAATTTTTTACATCGGGAGTTAAATGCATTAGTTGTGCTGAATAGTTCTCTTGAGATTTTATTTCCACAGTAATGAGAAGCACTTATTTTGAAAATTGGTACCATTTCGAACTCAATTTTTTGAATATATATATATTCTCCTAATGTTTTTCTCTTTTTATTATCACTGATGGTATACTTTGTTATATTTCTGTGAATTATTATGGATGGTCGAAACACAATTGCATTTTGATGTTTGATGTTTATATTGTATAAGCCATATTTGACTGTATAATATTCTATTTATTAATTTACTTATTGATTCATATGTGTTTCTAGAGATAATCAATCAAGTAATTAATTACTTCTAATTTCAAATCTTAAAATGTTAAAAGTTAACTATTCATTGAAATTTTATGTTACAGAATGATAAATGATTTTTTGTTTATTATTCGTTAATCATAAATATTATTACTGAATTGAAAGTTATTCATAATATTAACTTTGATGATTTTCTCAGATAGTTATATTATTCAATTTTTTGTTATCTATATTGTCAATAGAACATTAACATAGCTAATAGTTTTCTCTTGGCCAAGATAGGACACATAGATTAAATTAATTTTCAATTTACAGTTTAGTTTTTTTTTTTCATTTAGTAGATGTTAATTTTTTTTTACATTATAGTTAGTTATCTTTCATCTATTAAGTAGTTTTTGATAAAATCTTCAGAAAACTTAAACAAAGACATTCCTGAAGAGAGAAGAACATATATTAGATATGTATAACAACGTTTTGATTTAGTAGTTGTTAAACAAAATTTTTATTTTAAATATATTAGTTTAACTTTTAATTTGTTAATTAGTTTATGACACACTTTTTCTATGTTTAAGTAGTAGGACTCTCATTAAGAGAGTGAAACTTAGATGGTAGCAGGACCATAACCTGCGAGAATTAGCCATACCAAACATACTAGGGGCTGCTTTAAATACCTTGTGTGGGTTAGTTCTCCTTAATTGACAATATACAAAAAATACGGCCAACACCTCCTCTCTCAATAATGTGCCCCTCTTTCTCTGCCACACCGATACGTTTTCTTGTGAAGATAAATCTATGTACACACTGAAAATATCAGTAATAATTACCCCCTAAGTTTCTTTTATAGCTCATTGTGAAATTAGGTCACCAAAACCCTAAATAGGGTTCCAAAAACTTAATTTCATTCTCATGCAAAATTATACTTCTGCATCTTTCCTTGTTAAATTTTCAACACTCCCTCTTACTTAGGAAAGTGTTCTGCACCACTCCCATCTTTTCCCTAAAATATACAAACTTATTTTTCACAAGTGACTTTGTGAGAATGTATGTTACTTGCTCATATGTAGACAAATATTGAAGTTGAACTGCTCTTTTTTGAACATGATCTTGAATGAAATGATATTTGATCTCAATGTGATTGGACATGTGAAATACTATATTCATCATGAGTTTCATGCAACTTTGATTATCACAGTAGATCACAGTTGGATCCAACTACAGATCAAATAAAATCACTAGCATTTTGCGAAGCCAAATAGCTTCATAGCTAGACATAGTTGCTGCCATATATTCTGCCTTTGCAAAACTCAATGCCACTGACTTTTGTTTCGTATTGAACCATGAATCAACTTCCAAACCCAAGTTGAAACAACACATTGAGGTGATTTTCCTATCCACTGCACTTCCTTCCTAGTTAAAATCCATATAACCAATCAACTCTATTCCATTCCTCCTCTCATAGTTCAATCCATAGTCTACTATACCTATAAGGTACTTGAGCACATGCTTTGCTACCACCTAGTGCACACTCCTAGGATCCATCATATATTGACACAAGGTATTGACAATATAGCTCATATCTAGTCTATAGTTGACCAAATGAATTAGAGATCCGATAAGGTAATGATACCTAGATGGATCAACCAAATCTCCCTTATAAGCCACTAGCTTCTTTCAGTTGGTTGTCATAGGTGTGGTCATGGGTCTGTAGTCCTCCATCTGAAATATCTTCAGAATGTCAATTGCATATTTTCCCTGTCCTAGAAATATATTCCCATCCTCTTTCCAAATATCCATACCCAAAAAATAATGCATCAAATTGATTTATTTCATCTCGAACTCTGAAGTAAGATATTTCTTGCAGCTCGCTATGAGTCTCTTTTCTCTTGCAATAAACAATTCATCTACATATAGGACTAGAATAAGTGGATCCCCATTGACTACAATCAATAAGTGTTGGAATGATCGGTTACCATGTAGAAATGGCATCTCCAATGCTATGAGTAAATATTCTAAAAATCAACATTGGAAATGGATCTTGCTACTAAGATAATTCTCACAAGCATACATAAGAAAAATAGAGAGAAGAAAAGAGACTGAATCACATGAATGAAGAGATGAATATTGGAGTGTATCCTTCCATTAAATAATTATGAATAATAGTGTACATAAATAGTACATCCCTCATAGGTAAATTAGAGTTGTATTGGAGGCAACTCATCAAGCTCGGAAATATAGACTTACTAAATATGATAAACCCCCATAGGTGGATAAAGCACTTCCAAAATCATTCAAGGACCTCACGAATTAGAAAAAACATGAGTGAGATGTCAAGAGTGATTGAAAAACATGTTAATCATGGAAAATGGAGAGAAAATCATGGAGGATTGGTTGGAAACAAAAGATACCGGTTTCCTAGTTGACAGATTTGGAAGGGATATGCTACAACAAATTCGGCTTTTTGAATGCACACGGATAAAAAACGACAGAGTGCAAAAGAGAGTGAGAGTCTATTTCTCCTGAGGATGAACCTGCTTAATAGGTTTAGAGCTTGTTGAATTGGAAAAATTCTTACCGCAAATCTCCTATCATTTTTAATAGCTTTACCTTATCCATAGAAAAGCTCGATAAAAGCAGAATAAGGCAGAATATGCAGGAAAGAACAATTACTAATTATGGAAGTCAATAAAGTGGAAATGATCAACCTAGAATAAGTATTAAAGCGTTCCTGAGGTGTATATGTCAAGTGTTGGCTATGTAGAGCAAGTGGATGCCAACTATCTAGGCTAGTGGGTAGGAAATTAATCAAAATTGATTAAATATTTTATCCTAAGTTATGAAGTGGGTTTATTATATTCCCACACCCCCCTTTAATTCTAACTTTATGAGGCTATCTAGGTGTATATAAGGCCCAAAAACAAGGATATGGTCACCCTTTAATAATTATTATGTCCAAAAAGCTGAGGAAAGAGGCAAAACCACATGGGGAAAATCCTCCCTCTAGAAAGGACATGAGAGGAAAACAAAAAAATGTTGAACTACTAATGATACTATTCCAAACTAAATGCTGTTGTCTATAGGAATATTCTTCTTTGGAAGAAGATAAATACTCTCACCTGGATCAAGACCAACTGCAGGATGGAAACTGGGACCATGTAGAACAATTGAGATCCAATGTTGTATAAGCAGGACTGAAAGCTCTTGAGAGTTGTAATAAGCTCCAAGATGATGTGATGACTTGAAATTCGAACCAATAAATGTGAAATCAAATACAGATAGGTGAAATAGGTGTCTAAGTGAATGTATGAGGTCTTCAACTTCATTTAGATAGAGAGGATGTGTACAAGTGTGTTAAGATTCCATATGCTTAGCTAGATATCATTATTATTCAATTCAATTTCACAACAATAGCATATGAAGGATCACTAGAAAAAACAAAATCACAAGATATACAAATATTTATCTTGGGAAACCCTATAGGGGAAGAAAACACAACAAAACTTCCTCTATATAAATGTATCAAAAGTACAAAGATAAAATCCCAAACATGTGCTCCTTCTCCTTGCAGATATGTATCTCTCTCTCTCCTATGTGCTATACACAAGTGTGTGTGTGTGTGTTAAAATGAGGAACACACCTCCTCTATTTATACTTTATCTTCCACTTTACGTTTTCTCTAACAGGTTGGCCCCAACAAACTTACTGGTTCGACTTCACCTAAGAAGACACAAAACAATATAATATTATATCCTGGAGGGTTCTATTGACCTGGATTATAACATAGGTTTTAACTCATGACTCTATGATGACCAAATACAATAGTAACATCCCGACGAAGGAATAAAACATCTCTGATAGATTACAACCAATAAAATACATTTAGAATATTCTTTGAAGTTACAATATTTCAATAAAGTGATCATGTAGGAACAAAGAGAAGCCATAGGATGAAAGAGTGCAAATGAAAGGGATCCATGGGTTGATCTAGTTTCCAAAGAATCCAAAAGAACACACATAAGAATATCATCAGACTCATGGGAATACACCGATAAAAAATACTCTTAGTAGAAGTATGAAAGGAAGAAGGAAGGAGATGTTTAAAATATTCAAGGAGGCTCTGAGGACTGATGCCGAGAATAAAGGAGGAGATGCAGAAGTGCATGAGATCAAGTATGATAAGTGGCATGACACTAATAAGACTTGATCTAACCAAGGAAACATCCAAGAAGTCACTGGGTTGCACACCATCATTGAGAGAGGTATGAACAAAGTGTGAAATATCTGGCACATAGATCTCAGAATATAAGATAGCAGATATAGAGAACACTGAATGGGTGAATGGATCAATATAAATAGCAATAAAAAATCCATATATCACTTCTTTTTCATAATTAGCATCACAAGAAGATGAATTAGGATCTTCAAGAGATAATTTTTTTTTGGCTCTTTAATTGTTTCTTCTTGTTTGAAGGAGGACGCATTCAAATCAAAGAGGGTAGCAGCAACAAGAACTGTATGAGAGACTTCTTCATCATGAATAAATTCATTAGAGAATGTAAAGGCAAAGACATATTGAAAGAAGGCATATGAGGATATGTTGGGTTTGCTCCATGCTTCATCTTCTATTTCCTGCATACAAAAATATTTGTCCAAATTGTTCCAAAGCTCAAATAGATATTCAACAAAATCTATGAGATGATGTATATTTGGAGACATTCCCAATCACATAATTCCATAATCTATATCACAATTATTTATCTAGTCAACCTTCTCTTCATAAGACTTAGGTTTGCTCAATGCACCAATGGAGACTTCAAAGAGACATTGCCTCTTCAAGTATGCACTCATCTTGGGATTCCAATCAACATAGTTTAAAGGAGATAGTAGAGGAAATTTTGAAACCATATTGAAGTTTTTGATATGCTCTAGGAGATACTCTCTACAACCTGCACAAATAAAACTAGGATAAAAATCTTGTAAGCGTAAATCAAGCTCTTCTTCAGAGAGGGATAGGAGACTAGACGCACTTCTTAACTCTGTAGAACTTGAGAAACCTTGCACTCTGATACCATGTTGGAATGCTCGGTTACCATGTATAAATAGAAGCTCCAATTCTATGAGTAAATATGCAAATTAGAAGGAACACTGGAAATGGATCTTGCTACTAAGATAATTGTCATAAGCATACACAATAAAAATAGAGAGAAGAAAAGATACTGAATCACATGACTGAAGAGATGAATATTGGAGTGTATCCTTCCATTGAATAATGATGAATACTAGTGTGCATAAAAATACGTCCCTCATAGGTAAAATTGAGTTGTATTGGAGACAACTCATCAAACTCAGAAAGATAGACTTACTAAATATAATAAACCCCCATAGGTGGCTAAAGAGCTTCCCAAATCAATCAAGGAACTCACGAATTAGAAAAATCATGATTGAGTTGTCAAGAGTGATGGAAAAACATGCTAATCCTAGAAAATAGAGAGAAAATAATGGAGGATGGGTTGGCAATGAAAGATACCAGTTTCCTAGTTGACTAGCTTTACCTCATCCAAAGAAAAGATGGATAAAAAAAGAATAATGCATAATCTATGGGAAGGCACAATTACTAATTTTGACAGATAATAAAGTGGACAAGATCAACCCAGAATCAGGATTAAAGCATTCCTAAGGTGTATATGGAAAGTGTTGACTATGTAGTGCAAGTGTATGTCAACTATCTAGGATAGTGGGTAGGAATTTAATCAAAATTAATTAAATATTTTATCCTAGGTTATGAAGTGGGTTTATTATATTCCCACAAGAAGACATTTGGATCTACCTCAATCTTCTGAAAACATATCTTCCGTAAATATGCATCTATCCTTGAATATCAAGATCTTGGAGTTTTCTTCAGTCCATACAATGCTTTCCTCATCTTTAACACATGAGACTCTCTCCCCTGTACTTCAAACCCTTCTGGATGCTCAATGTGAACTTCATATTCTATAAATCCATTGAGAAATGTCATTTTCACATCCATTTAGTGGATCTTCCAGCCCATTTATGTTGCAATGGAGATCACTGCTTTGATTGAAGTGTACCTAGCAATTTGAGCAAACGCCTCATCATGGTCAATTCCATCAACTCGTGAGAGCACTCTTTCCACAAACCTGGATTTGTATTTCTCAATGCCACCATCTGCAACATATTTAATCTTTTAGAGCCACTTGGAAGTTACCACTAACTTCCCTTGAAGTCTTGGCACAATCTCCCAAACATCATTCTTCATGATGGAAGCATACTCTTCCACCATGGCATCTCTACAGAACTTCTTTCCTAATGCCTACTCATAAGAGGATTTCTAGAACTCACTGATGTTGTTCACCATAGCTAAATAGATACAAAACCTCTTTGGCACCTTACTCTCTCTTATGGCCCTATTGGGATTCCCCACTATCTGAGATTCCTTCAAGGTATCTTGAAGCCACTTGGTATTTATCTTCCCTGAAGTAGCTTCCTGTGGGGAGAATTGCTCATCCTCATCCCAATCCATTTCTTGAGATCGAGTACCATTCATGGTAGATCTAGTGGTGTGAGACCCTGTAGCTTGAGAACTTGTAACCTGTTGGATTTTCTGTCCATCTCTCACACTAGACCTAGGTTCAGTCCCTTCTTGGTCAACACAAAAAAACCCAAGATATCATATCGGTGAGAAGAGCTCAGTCGAAAGCACCTACGACACAGATTTTGTCTCACCCGATATATCTCAGTTCTATGGGTAACTCCATAACCACATTTCTGCAGTTTGTGCGGGAGGGTGTTTTAGTACCTTGTATTTGCGCCAAGGTTTCCAGCGAAGACTGGGAAGGTGGGTTACTAGTTTGCACAATAATTCAACACCAAGTTATGATACAACCCTTCCTTATGCAATTCACATAAACAAACAATGAACATACATCATAAACATATTCATTAATATAATGCGACAGTCATATAATTATCTATTTGTAATGCAATAATCAACCAGTCATTCAACATACGATTCACACATATGCTGAGCTATTTTAACATTCACACATATACACACCATGTAACTTGGAAACCCATCTAGGAAAAAACCACAAGGTGCTCTTCATCTGGCATGAGGAAATAGATGCAAATTTTGTCTGCGCATAAAGATGCAAACTCTGTTCTAGATCTTCTCTTCTCTCTTTATAGAATTTTCCTCTCTCTCACTCTCTCTGATCTTCTCTCTTCTTCTCTTCCTATTATACTCCTACTAGTGATCCACAAATAGCTTGGATCGACTCAACCCTCTCTACTTGTCTACAGACTCAGCTGCAGAACCTCTACTTCGAGGCACTCAACGATACAGAGTTATTCTACAAAAATCTGTTACTTCCAGCTTAATTTAGCTTAATAACTATCAGGATGGCTATCCGTCTAACTGTCTAACTATCTAAACCAACTACAACTTGGGTTCCTTCTTTTATAGCCTCATTACATACTAGATATAGATCCCATACATGCTTGTTATAGACTCAATATTGACTCGATACAAACTCTAACTGACTCATTACAAACTCCTTTTCAGTCGCTTTCTCAACTGACTTACTATATTCAACCAATAGACTGCCTTTCCTATTCTAGTAACACATAACGAAAGGAACTATTGTCCCGAATTATAAATATTCCTTCACGCGTGTGGCTTCTGCCGACTCCAACAAAGCTCGTACCCACAATTGTTAAGGACTATTGCTTTCTCAGCATTATGCCTTACTGTCACTTTTCAGTCATTACATTATCTACACGCCTGATTCTACCGATATTCTGCAATGTCATCTCCTATCTTGTTCTGTCCTTTCGTCACGACTTTCTTATTTGGCGCAGCTTCCTCATCCCACACCTTCTCTTTGTCTTCTTCTTCTCTTTCCTTCTTCTGTCGCAACATCCTTCCCTTTCCCTTGATTCTTCTTCCTCTGTTGTAGCTCCTTCCTCTTCTCCTTTATGCTCTTCTTCCATACTTAGGAAGAATTCAACATCTACATGAATTATACCCTTCTATCCTAAATCCCAACAGGCTCACAACACTCACCTATGGCTCATCCTGAGCCACGTGAGATAGTGCTCCAAAAATTGACTTGCACTGATTTTGTTCTCAAAATCCTCGACATTTTTTACCAACTTCTCTGTCTCTGTGCAAACTTCTTCTTCTTTTTTCTACATGTGCTCCACCAGGTCGGACATGGCATGTTCTGACATGAATCTTTCTATAGAGGTTGGTACCTCGCGCAACTTCTGGTGCTTAGGATGAATTATGCCTGTGACTTTCTCTGTTATGAATTTATGTTCCTTCTGTGTTTGACCATATGTTCCTTCTGTGTTTGCAGCTGGATGGAGGATTTATGTTCTGTAACCTTTATATCTCCTGGTACCAGTGCCATTTTACAAAACCCGATAAGGTAGTTTCATTCATTAACAGTACTAAATCCTTTTCAGACTTGTCATTATTTTATGCTTCTGGATGTTTTTACTGCTCAATGGAGTAGGAAGTAGGGGTAGAAAGTAGGTGCTGAAGGAATTATCGGTAACACCAATGTTCTTTGTCCACATTTCTAGCTTCAGTCTCCAACTCATCCTAGGATTTTCCTTCCTCCCTTCAGAATATTCCTTGGCATTACCAGTGAAAGAGTACATGACATCTGAGTAAGCCTCAGAGCTCACGATAGTCACCCAGTACAACTCATTGTCACTATTTCTCCTTGGTACAGTGGTGGTGAGATCTATCATCCTCTTCATGTAGTACCTCCCTCCATCAGGGTATGCTTGTGCAACACGTCTTTGGAATCGTCATCACCTCCCATTGATTCAGTAGTTTACAGTGATGATGGTGATGATGTTGGCCTCCATTTCTTCCTCTCTCAGTTTGAACATTTGTTCAGACTGATAGTTCCTAGCAATGGATACTATGCATTGTGGCAATTAATTATTGGCAACTATGTCCGAAGGCTTCGACAGGATGTCCTATGGTATTTGAATTATTGCCAATGTTTCTTTAGTCATGCTCAGATCCTTTGAGGCAACATTGGTTTTACCAACATTAGAGGGTCTTTGCATTGGAATCTTTACCAAGACGGCTGGAGCCTCTTCTGCATGGAGGCCCAAAACTGGCTCAATATCCAAACTTCTTCCAGCATTCAGTGGAACATATCCAACAATAGTCTTCTTAATGATAACATTCGTTATAGTTTCTTCGACAGGACCCCTAGGGCCATTAGCACTGTAACACTTAGTCATCATATTTCTCCACAGGTTTTTTCCCACTCTGTATTTTTCAAACGATTCTAGCTATTATATTATAAGGACACTAGCTGGTAATTGACTATTAGCGACTATTCATTCTAGCAATTAGTCTGTCAAATCCTCACACACGCCATCATCAAGTAGCATAATGAAAACATGAACCATCACGTGGGTCCTTGGTCCGACTCCTTATGTGGAGGTGCCAACTACACCGCCCCTTTTCACTCTGATGTCATGATATTAATGGTGGAAGTGACCCTCAAATTCCCTTGCAATCTTCTTCGAATTTCCTTGCTGTCTGTGGATTTAATATTTGTCACCCCAACAATCCTTCCTCATAATTGTGCCAACACGCCATTGCTTTTAGTGCCACACTTCGCTCATTGTGCAGGCTTGTGTAAAAGTCAGACTATTCCTTTTCTCCTAGCCATCATGGTGATCATCACCATTATTTCATCACCATCTCTCTTTCTTTTTTAGTTGCAGTTATCAATATAAGGCTTCAACCGGCTCCCATTGATGATCCATTTGACTTCCGTGCCATCTAATTTTTCCAGCTTCACTGCTCCTCCATCAGTGATTTCCTTCACTCCATAAGGACCTAACCAATGTGTCTTCAACTTTCCTGGGTGTCTGAAAAATTTACTATCATACATAAAAACAAGGCCTCCAACTGAAAATTGTTTGTTCTTAATGTGTCTATCGTGCCATGCCTTCTGCCTTTGTTTTTCTACATTTTGATGGAATCTTGCAATGAAGCGATCTTCTTCCAAATGGATTAATTGAAGTAATTTCTCTTCAACAACATCAACATCTGTCATTTCTGTAATGACCACCATGTTTAAACTTGGTACAATATATTCCATAGGCATGACAACTTCCTGTCCATACACTAACTTGAATGGTGTCTGGCCTATTAACTTGTTACATGTTTTGCGATACACCCATAGTACTACGGATTTTTTTCGGTCCCAATCATCCCTTCTTATGTTGTAAACTTTGGTGAGCGCATTTTCCAGAATCTTGTTAACTGCTTCGACCGGTCCATTTGCTTGCGGGTGATATTGTGTTGTTATTCTATGCTGGATCTAAAATTCATTCGTTAGTTCTTAAATTAACTGCTTAAAAAAATGCATACCTCGATTGCTAATAGATATCTTTGGGAACCCGAACCTTGTTACAACATTTTCAAACAAAAACGTTGCTATCATCACAGCAGTACAATCCTTGACGGGCACAACTTCGGCCCACCACATCAGGTAAGTTGTCACAGTGATAATATATCTAGATCTTGTGCATTTATTTGCTAGACTAATAGGTCCCACAAAGTCAACAACCCATTTATCAAATTCCTGTAAGGTGAGTTGTGGAACTAGTGACATTTCATCTCTTCTGGATGGCTTGGTTGTTCTTTGGAAGACATCACAACTGCGATAATAATCTCGAGTGTATGCATGCATGGTAGGCCACCATAACCCTGTTTGTAATATCTTGCATATCATCTCCTTTCCTACATAGTGTCCTCCTGCGACACCATCATGTGCTTCAATTAAAATAATAGGTCGCTCATGTTAAAAAACACATCATCGAAGTATTTCATCTGGGCCTAGTTTATAAAAGTGGCCAACAATCAATTGGAAATATGCAACCCGTGTTACTAGCTATTTCTTCTGGGTTGTTGTGAACTCGGCCGATGCAAAACCTGTACTTAGGAACAATATCGTATCTTCATATTGGTTATCAAAGGAAGTTATTGCAAACAATTGTGCATTTGAGAGATTATCCTCCCTACCAGTGGGTTCTTCTCCACCTTCTATTCGTGATAGATGGTCTGGTCCCAATTTCAATCGACCCGGTTTGACAATTATCTCAAAGTCAAATTCCTGGAAGAGGAGAATCCACTGATAGATACCCCACCCCAACACTATCTTGTTAACCAAATATTTCAATGCAAAATTATCAATGTACTTTTTAAAATGTGGGCCCCAACAAGTAATGTCTGAATTTTTGCAATGCATAGACCATCGCAAGTCCTTCTGTCTCTGTTGCAGTGTAATTATTTTTTGCAGTTGATAAATTCCTACTAGAAAAAGCAATTGGGTGGTCAATATCTCCTTCTCCTGGTTGTGTCAAGGCCACTCCAAGCGCCACAGAGGATGCGTCGACATGAACATGGAATTATTTTTTCCAGTCTGAAAATATAAGTACGGGTGCAACATCCATCTTTCTTTTCAACTTATCCAAATTCTCTTGGCATTCATCTGTCCACTGAAACTTCATTTCTTTTTTCAACAAGTTTTCCATCGGGGCACTCACTTGTGCATATCCCTTGATGAAATTTCTTTAATATCCCGTATGTCCTAGTGTTTCTCTTAGTTGTTTAACTGTGGTAGGTGGTGGTAGATCTAGGATGATGGAAATTTTAGCTGGATTAACCAAAATCCCATCATGACAGACCACATGGCCTAACAGAGCCCCAAAATGCACACAAAAAGTACACTTCCTCAAATTGAGGGCAATTTGGTACTGGAGACATCGTTCTAGCATCATTCTCAGACTTCCCATGTGATCTTTTATAAGACCAAAAACTATCCAATCATCAAAGTAGACTTCAATAAATTTGTGTATATAATCTTTAAAGGCAGCAACTACAATTCTAGAAAAGAGTGCAGGCACATTCTTGAGTCCAAACGGAATTACCGTGTATTGGTAGCATCCCCATTCTGTTGCAAAGGTGGTCTTGTATCGATCCTCTTTTGCGATTCTGACCTGATGGTATCTCGAGAAGCCATATGTCAATGAATACATTTCTTGTCCACCAACATTCTCCAATACCTCATCTGTGAAAGGAGTCGAAAATGGATCATGCAAGTAGGAATCGTTTAATTTTATGAGATCAACACAAATTCTGACTTGCCCTGAAGTCTTCTTGTCTTGTACTACGATTGGGCTGATCCATTCTAATTCCTCAATTGGTTCTATTACTCTTGCTTCTAGCATTTGGTCAAGTTTCACTTTAACTTTCTCCTTATAACATGGGTTCAATCTGTATGATCGTTGTTTGACCAGTTTTGCATCAGGCCACAAGGGTATATCCATTTCACCAAGGTCTCCAACTATGCCTTTCATTTCAGAAAACTTTGTAGGGAAAAGGTCTTGAAACTCATGTAATAAGTGAGTGATCTTTCCCACAGTCTGTTCATCCCAGTAATCTCCAATATTAGCAAACTTTGGGTTTTCATTCGAGCCAATATTTACTTTCTTAATATTGAGCGGTTTTAGGAACTGGCCAGTGGTTATAGCAGCTCCCTCTATTGTACGTATACCTTCTGAATCAAGTATATTTATCTCAAGTGGGTCATCGTCATCTGGTTCTCCCATGATATTATAACACTCCATCCAATTGTGTATAGTCATACTACATTGATGGAAGTTTGTGTCCATAACAAGTATCTCTTCAAAGATCTTTTCCTTTATTACTTGTAGTGCAACATCCACTATTGGATGTTCACTTGTGAAATCAAAATTCTAGGTAAATATTATAGATAAGATTTCCCACTCAATGGTTCTTCGTCACAACTCTTCTGAATTGTACCAACTTCTTGGGACCATTTCCAAAGTGTGGATGAATTGGTGAACCCATTCTTGTCTTGGATATTCTTGCCAAACCGTGCAACAGTTCTCAATATGCTTACCAGGATCTTTCAGTCCTTTATATTTTAGATCAGGGCAGCTGATCTCTTCGCCAAATCTGATCTCCATCAATCTCTTACATTGTGGCCATTTAGATATAGATTGCTTGTGTGTACCCCACCATCTAGTGGGCATAGTTTTTAGCACATAGTCCAAAGCGGAAATTCACTGTGATTCAGTGACTTTCTCTTCAAATTATTCCAAAAAAGATGCAAGGTTAGGTAATCCTTCATATGTAGGCAGTGTGCTTGCTTTGAATCCTACCCTTTGAACAACTCTTGTGACTCTTGCACATCTGTGCATGGAGACTTCATGCAGCCTGTTTTTTCAAATTTTTAGAGCATCGCCAGAGTCGAACGTGCACAAGCTTACACTCCATCAACTCAGGTTTCCATCAGTTGTTGGGTTAATATAGTCTTCCTTCGAAGACATGATGTTGTACAACTGGTCTATATAATTTTCTTTCCCTTCGCTATGCATAGGCTCGACATATCGCTGTCCTTCAAGCCAATCAATGGGCACTCTTATTTTAGAATCTTCAAAAGACAAGATCCTTTTCTTGAAGTTTATAATAGTTTGGTTGACTATTTCCCAATCAATTCCTAGAAGTGGAGGAAATGGTTTGTGTCATCGAAAATGTCAATAAATTCGAAGTTAGCATATGTTCTCAACCCTTGAACTTCCATAGGTACTTGGTTTAGTCTACTAATTGGTAGAACCTTCGACTGGTTTGAAAACCTTAGCTGAATAGGAGACCAGTCTAGTCGCCGCTTATTCATGCTCTCCCATGTCTGTCTTTTCAATATATTGACATCTGAGCCCAAGTCTAATATGACATAGTCCATATCATAATATCCTATCTGCACATTCATTCATAGTTCTTGACCTGTCTTCACTTTTTTCCTGATATGATTAACTTTTTTCTCAAGTTGCAGGTCTTTGATGGTTTCTTCTATGAGCGCTGTCAATTCTGCAACAACATATTTATCGTGGATTAGTTCTAAAAAACATTTGAAAAATTATTTGTGCTTACAAACCTTTTTCATTGGAGTCTTCATGATTAGTTGTTCAAATATTTCGGGCATAACTATAACTTGTCCAAATGTCGAAGGATGATTGGTATCAACAAATACTTGTCGTGCCTCCATCAAGAATTTTTTCTCTTGTTGAACATCTAGCGGGGCTTTATTTTGCACCGCAAGTGTTACCTACACTTGTCCTTGCTGTGTGACTTTGGTCTGCTGATCCAAAAACAAGATCTTTGCTACTCTATGACGTTAACATGAATTGCATAAAGAGCATGAACGAAGCTCACAAATCCATAAGAAGAGAACCAAATAGCATAGACAACACACACATAAAGACAACAAGTTGATAACGGAGTTCATCCAGGATGGACTATGTCTCTGGGCCTGCTTCTCAATAGGAGGGCTGATCTATAATCTCAGCATAAGGCAAAATACATGGAAATGATACAATGATACCTTGGCGACAATGTTCAGGAAGAGAACCGCTGCCCAAAACACAACAAGACTGCTTCCAGCAACTCCGAAGCCTAAAGACGGTGTAAAACAAGTATAAGCACTCGTACCTTCCTCCTGTAGAGCTATGCAATCTCCCTTCTCTCCTTTAGCTACAAAGTCTCCACTCCAAAGCATGAGTGGGAAATGGCAATTGAATGGGTTTATATAGGTTGTCTTGCCCTTCTTCACATGACTCTCATGGATTCCTTTGGTTGCAACTAATTTTCCTATCTTGGCCTTGGTTACAACTTCCCCAAGTTGGTTTTCATATGGTTGGGCTTTTTATTAAATAATAAACCAACTTGTTACAACTTCTTTACAAATATGGCATGTTTGTTTTTGGTTACAACCATGCATTAACTTCATAACAAGTCAAGGAATACAATAAATGAGTAATATGTGAGTAATTTTTCCACTCACTTCAAATATTAATCATTTTACAATTTCTCATGAGTAAATGCATGAATGTCCTGTTGAGGCCTGGAAATTCGCAGGTGGCAACAGTAAGGAATTCTCCCCAATCAACGTTCCCAACTAGCCCGCTGATTGTTTGGAATGGAGAATCCGTCCGGTTTGCGGTCCGGCTACCGTAGGTCAAGAAACAAAACAAAGGGTTTACCGGTTACGGCCCGGCCCACCGAGTTTTTGTATTTTTTGACTTAAAGGAATGAAATGCAAGTACCTAACTAAATGCAGGGCGATCTAGATGCAGGGAGCGGTCACAACGTGATGCGCAGTTTTTTACCTCTCGTCTTATGCTTGCAAACAACCAAATCAGACGCAATAAGAAATAAACTAACTATCTAATCTATCCCTAGGGAGCAAGGTGATCGTTTTGGGTGAGTAATACATTTTGCACACGCATTTTGAAGAATCACAGATAGCTTGTACTTCTTCCGAGACACATGAACACTTACAAATATTCAAATAACCAGATAGCCGATCATTTTATAACAACATTTATTACTCAAAGTGAAAAATATCCCAGAAACTCCTGAAGAACATTTAACAAGAACATAGATTCAGAACATCAAATATTCTTACAGTAAATGAAACACGACTGAAAACGAAATAGTTCCTCTTCAACCTTATTCATTGAGTTGCATTGATACATTCCACTCTACACTCTCTCTGACAGGTAAAATTGCAGTTTCCTTTGCAAAATGAAATAGTTCCTCTTACAAGAAAACATTTACAAAATTTTCCAGGGGAAAAAGCCCTGTCTCTATCCTACTTTCCAATATTTAAACTACAACTACTGAGTCGCTCCATTTCCCCTCAGACGCGTGGTCTTTTAGTTTCCCCAACGCTTCATATTCCGATCTTTTGTCAGTATGTGATCATGAAACACTTGGTAACTGATTTGTTTCTGAGGTCACGCCCTCACAGTTCTGGACTTCGTCCTCCATTCGCATCGTTTAAATCATACCTCTGTCGAACGGGTTAGTTTTCTTCTCATCGTGGCACATTGACCAGTCTTCTTGACACTGCCTGCATTCAATTCACAAGTGTGGTTAAAAAAACAAATATTATCGATTAACCACCATTCCACAAGAAAACGGCCGAGCATGCCGCATACGGGCCTGGCAAACTATCTAAGGGTCTATTGGCGGGAAAATTCAAGTCGGCAGCCAGAAGAAAGTGAGCTCGGGAGCCAAGAGGATCTTTCAGCCGCAACGTTGGATGAGACCCTAGTCACGGCCAAGCGAAACACGGGTGGGATATTCCATAAATCGGACGTCGGACGGCGTTTAATTTTGGACACCGGAAGACTCTAGGAGTCGCAACGGCGGAGGGGAAAAGTTAGAGGATAAGCGGAGCGGACAGGAAAACTTAGTCGGACGCCGAACGACACTTAGATCGTGCGCGGGAACGATCACCCAACCGCAACTGCGGCTGAGGAGAGGCTACAGGCAAGTGATTCGAAGGCTGAAATAAATCGGGCGTCGGACGACACTCAGATCGGGCGAAGGAAAGATCTTGGAGCCGCAACGGCGGAGGGGCTGAGACTTTGCAGCTTCCGATCTAACAGCAAAAAGAGGCCCGATTTTGGGAAACTTAAAGATCTGAGCAGCGTTAACAATCAAAGTTGTTTTCCTTGCGAAGGCTTCCCTGAAGAACAAAATTCTACTTGCTCATGGCCAGAAATCCACAACTTAACTGAAAATGAACATGGCATGAATAAACCTGCTGGTATCCCATCTTCAAAGTAAAACGAAAGAAGAAACGCCTGAGAGGCTCAAGCATTTTAATGATCCAACCAAGCAAAAAGATGAGGAGGGGCCCAGAATTTAAATACGAGTAAATCTGGGGAGGGAAGTTGCGGCAGCAACAACTGGTGATTTCCTGGTGAACCTAGATCTCTGGGTGATCATACTTTGAGCAACAGACTGTTTAACCAGAATGTTTCTAATGAATTCTTCCAGCCTTATGGATTCCTCGACCAACAGAAGTGCGTACCTTAATCATTGATGATGATCCATTTGGGGAAAGTG
>LPNX010293857.1:79818-176651 GCA_001517045.1 Pseudotsuga menziesii
CCAGAGGATGAGTTTTATTATTACCTCTGTCTTCAGGTAGTTAACAGTGTGGACACCACAGGATCGCAGCAGATAATAAACAACAGTATCCGTTTGTTCCTTGTTCCCATACCATTTTAACACTCTTGTGATTTTGGACTTTTGTCCCTTTTATTTGAGTCCTTTTGTGCACCTTTCTTATTGAATTTTAATTCAGGATCCTCTATCCCATAGTGTCCTTTTGTGTGAGTGGTCTATTTTAAGCTTCAGCTCACGGACGGAGAGGATCTTTTGGCCTTTAGTACTTATGATTCAGTACCTACTTTGATGTGTGATGATTTTATAGAAGCCTGACTCTTTATTCGCCTTTTGGCATTCTTCTCTTGGCATGGGATCATTTATATTTAATACACTGTTCACTCTGCTCCTTTCCGTGGGTCCCTTACTGTTGCTCCTTTGAAATTTCAAATGTGATATGGATGGAACCCCGACATAGTACTCTAGACTTCCTGAACCCGGTTTAATTCACAGGGGTTAAGCAGGACTTCAATGCACACGACATTTTATCTGAGAAAACTGTTAGGCTGAAAGAACTCTTTAGCAATACACAGGCTGACACTCAACGTGTTTGCCATTCCCCAAAACCTTCATTTCCACCAGACAACCGCAAGTTCGATCCCCGTATTGAAATCAAAACTAAAATTAAATAAAATGAAAGCATGACTCAAAAACAACTCTACAGCTTATTTATATACAAGGCAAAAAAATCAAAGAAACTCAAGAAAAGTAAGGCTTGAGAACTAAACCATTAACTGGCAAGTTCTCCTCCCATCCCTGTAAATCCTGCAGCTTATAAGTAGCAGGGCCAATTTTGGCTACAATCTGAAAAGGGCCTACCCATAACTGCTGGAATTTGGTATGCTTTCCTTTCTCATCATGGGGGTGGTCCCATTTGAGGACTAAGTCTCCTATTTCAAAGTCTTTTGTCCCAGCTTTATGCTTGTCAAACCATCTCTTAACTGACTCTTGCTGTTGTTTAAAGCATTCTCTAGCCTTGGATCTGGCCTCTTCTGCTTTCAGGAGATTATATATTCTTATTTGTAGAACTTCATCCTCTGACCCCCTAGACTCTTGGGATAGCATGGAAGCTGGTAGCATGAGATTGGGAGGTAGGATAGCTTCTTTACCATACACAAGGGTATAGGGTGACACTCCTATTGCAGACTTGGGGGTGACTCTGTCAGCCCACAGGGAATTGGGTAAGGCTGAGTGCCAACTTCGCTGGTTTTCTATTACGGTCTTCTTCAGGATTCTAATGAGGTTTTTATTTGAGGATTCCGCCAGGCCATTCCCTTGCAGATAGTAGTTAGCAGAATAATGTAATTTTATCCCTTTATCATGAGAAAATGCAGTCAATTTAATCGATGAAAAGTACTTAGCATTATCAAAAACTACTGAAATTGGAACTCCAAACCTGGTCATGATATGATCTTGTAGGAAGCTGATGACTTCGTCCTCGTTGATCTTCGGCAATGGTATAGCTTCGACCCAGCGAGTGAAATAATCAGTCGCAGTAAGAATGTACTTATGCAGCAGGGAAGAATTCTGTTTTATTTATCCAATAATGTCCAGCCCCCACTGTTCAAATGGTTCTGTGATCATAACAGGCTTTAGGGGTGCTCCTGCCCTGGGCTGTCTTCCACCGCACCTTTGACAAATGTCACATTTTCTGACATGTGCATGTGCATCCTTGAAGAGCGTAGGCCAATAGTAACCGGCTCTAAGGATTTTGTGGGCTGTAGTGTCGCCCGAATAATGTCCCCCAGCTGGACCATCATGTAATTCTGCCATTACTTTCTTTGCATCCTCCTTTTCTAAACATCTGAGAAGAACCCCGTCATAATTCTTTCTGAATAACACTCCTTCAACAAGATGATAGGAGGCTGATTTGAGATGCAGAGCTCTTCTTTGTTTGGAATTCCAATGTTCTGGTAATATCCCTGACTGTAAGTAATGCACAAGGTTCCTATACCAGGACTTAGGAGCTGTAAATAGAGGGCATACATCCATTACATGCAGCTTGGCTTCCTCTTCCAATGCTTGTTCTTCATTATTTCTACTTCCAGTCATCAATTTGCATAGCCCTTGACCTTTCACTATAGTAGCCAGTTTGAATTCAAGGTCGTATTCTTGAAGGGCTGTTACCCAGTTGCCTCTTCTTTCTCCCAACTCTTTCTGAATGAGAAGAGATCTTACTGCTGGGTAAGGGACTATTACTTTGGTCCGATTTTTTAATATGTAAGGCCTGAAAAGATTTAATTCCTTAAATACTGCGTAAGCCTTCTTATCAATGGCTAGGTAGTTTAATTCAGCCCCTTGAAGCCCAGTGCTCATGAAAGAGACTGGGAATTCATCACCTCCGTCCTCCTTTTGTGTAAGCACGGCTGCCAATGAATCATCGGATGCAAATGTGTACATAATGAAGTCTTTATCAAAGTCTGGACTTTTCAGGGAGGGCGCATGGGCAACATCAGTCTTGATTTTGTTGAATGCAGTCTTTTCAGTTTCAGTCCACTTACACTGTGCATTTTGCTTGACCATCTGCTGCAGTGGCTTAACAGTCTGAGCAAAATCAGGCACAAATCTTCGTACGAAATTTATTTTCCCCATGAAAGATTGCATTCTTTTTTTATTATGGGGCATAGGGATTTGTTCAATGGCCTTGATTCTCTCTGGGTCTATAGATATACCTCTCTTTGACACTATATTCCCCAGTAATTTGCCTTCTGTGACTGCGAATACGCACTTCTTAGGATTTAGGGAAATGCCATACTTCCGACAGCGCTCGAAAATTTGCTTTAGGTGGAACGTGTGCTCCCCTCTTTTCTTCAAAAATATTGTGATATCATCAAGGTAGACCACCACACTTCGTCCAATCAGTCCACGGAAAGCTATGTCCATAGCTCTCTGAAATGTCGCGCCAGCATTAATCAGTCCAAAAGGCATTCTTCTATATGCGAAAGTTCCCCATTTAGTTCTGAACGTTGTCTTTAATCTATCTTCCTCGGCCACTAACACTTGGTTGTAGCCAGAGAATCCGTCTAACAATGAAAATAATTCAGAACCAGAAACCATCTGTAGCAATTGCTCCATGGGAGGCACCGAATAGTTGTCTTTGTCTGAGGCACGGTTTAAGCTTTTGAAGTCCACGCACAGTCTGATTTCTCCTGACTTTTTCCTAACCGGCACCAAATTTGACACCCACTCTGAATGCCAGACTTTAAAAATAATCCTAGTGTCCAGCAATTTTTTCACCTCGCTTTGAATTAGTGGCTCCAACTTGGGGTGCATCTTCCTCAACGGCTGCTGATATGGCTTGACACCTGTTTTAATAGGGATGATATGCTTGATAATGCTGGTGTCGTAGGTCTTCAAATCTGCGTAAGTCCAGGAAACGACATCTTTGTACTGCTTGAATAGACTGACAAACCTATCCCTTTCGGCAGGTGAACATCATTTGCCGAGGTTCACAAACTTAGGATCCGTCTCAGTCCCCAAATTTATCAGTTCGAACTGCAGGGTTGAGCTGTGCATCTTTACATTAGTGGGTCTTCGGAATTTTTCATTCAAGTCAAACATCTTCTCTAATGTTCTGAGTCCTTTAGGGACGAAATTGTCAAATTTCATCTCGGCTTGGTGCTTTTCATCATCGATGATCGCTCCTTTGAATACATCCTCGTTGGTCAAACATTCTATGATTTGCTGGTCATCATCAAACACCCTCAGATTGGTGATCATATATGGTACGGAGGGCCTGAAAAGTAATTCAATAGAACATCTGTTATTAGTGGGTACCAGCCTGGTAGCTGATGTGGCCAAAAGATCAGCAGCCGCGTTTTTCATTCTTGGGATTGAAACAATATTGAATGCATGAAAACGTTTAAGCAACTCCCATACCTCGCTTTGGTAATCTTTCAAATGGGGGGAAACACAATGTATTTGATTTCTTATCTGCTTTACAACTATTTCTGAGTCCCCAAAAACTTTTAAATTACTAACCTTTAGCTCAATTGCTTTTTTGAGTCCTTGCAGCAGTGCTTCATACTCAGCCGTATTGTTAGTACACTCAAACTCTAATCTACAAGACAGGAAGTGTTTATTTTTTTGTGGATCAATGAGGACGCAGCCGGCCCCTGACCCCTCTAAAGTTTTAGATCCGTCAAAAAATAAAGTCCAAAAACCATTATCTACTGAAAAAGAATCTACTTCTACTGCTAAATCTACTACTTTACAATCAAACTCATCAGCCTGCGAGAATTGAAGGAGTTAAGGCTGGGAGTCAGATGTGTCACTGGCCTCCTCCGCTTGATAGTTCCCTGGTTCCAGTTCAAGAAAGTAGTTTCCCAACACAGGTTCGACTGGTATATTCTTCTCATCCAGTTGGGTAACATTGTACTTCATGTAAGGCTCTCTCAAAACCTTAATCTGATTGGGGATTCCTTTATATGGAAACCACAGGTGTGACCAATCTGAGGCGAAGTATCCATTCAATTTAGCTGACCAATCTCTGCTCAGGACCAGGCCATAAGCGTCTGGTATATCAGCCACCACGATGTTGATAACTTGGCATACTTTGTCATTTGATGATAGACGAATTAGAACATCCTCCATTTCGCCAATTACCTTAACGTCGGTCCTATCCAATTGTGCCACCCTCCATGTGGTTGGCTTAAACTGCCCATTGATTTTCTTACATACTGATACGGGCATAACATTAATTGACGCCCCTGAGTCTACTAGACAATTGTGAACGTTATGATTAAAAATTTCAAATGTCAGGAGGAAAGGTGGCTGTTTAGTTTTAGACTTACCTCCAGTGCTAGCTTCTCTAGTTTCCTCTTTGTCCAGAGGCTGATTGACAGCAGGTTGCTCCCCTTCTGACGTTTCTAGTGCTTTCAACAGCTTCTCCTTTTGCTGAGGTACTTTGCACATTTCAAACAGTGGGACGTTTGCCTTTATCTTTTTTAAATCTTCAACAACGTCATATTCTATTTGTTGTTTTATGGACTGATATTTATCAGCATTCACCTTTTATTTGTTTAGTTCAGGCAGCATTCTGTTTTGCTTAGGATCTTGGCTGGTAATAGTGAATTCCGGAGTCTTATCTGCCACGGCTTTATCTTGAAATTTCTTCTTGATATTTCTTTGCAGCTTTCTGATCTTTGGGAGTAAGAGACTGTCATTACTAACCGTCCCTTGACTTCTAGTTGTCACGTTAGCCTCCCTAATATTTTTGTGTTTTTTAGTTATATCTTCTTCTGCATCGAGTAAGGAGACAGAACTCCAAAAAGCCATAGTCTCTTCTTCCTGTTCCTTTGTAGAAGTAGAAGCATCATTTTCTTTCTTTTCATCATCATCTTCTTCCGTTAGTCTCGAATCCAACATCTGATTCATGACTAATGTCATTGAATTTATCCATTGTGGGCAGCTCTTTTCAGAGTGAGGCTGCTGATGAAAGGTGCAGAAATTTTCCATCCCTATCTCTGTCAGGTTCATAGACGCCGTATTGTGAGGAGGAGGTTGGGATTGATTGTTTTCCTCCCTTTTCTTATAATAAGGCCTATAGAACTTCTGTGTTTCCTTCTCTTTTTCCAAGTCTATGACCTTATTAGATAGCTTTTGCAACATTTTGGCCATACTCTCATAGTCTGGTGCTTTCTCCTCTTTAGGATTAGTGAACAGTAAAGTTTTCCTTCTCTCTCCTCTTTCCCCCTATTGTTCCGGATAGTCTTCGATACTTTCTCTTTCCGCTTCCACCACCTCTGCTTCTTCGTAGGTCTCTGTCAAAGTAGGCTTGGCCCTACCTTTAGCAAACATGGCCAAATATGGACCCAAAGCTGAAGTATAGTACTCAATTAGTACTTTGTCTGAAGGCTTGTCTGTTTCAGAAAAATTCTTAAGATATGCAGCGAACCTTTGTGTGAAACTGTGCACTTTCTCCTTTTTCTCTTTCTTTAGTGCACTTAATCCTTCCATAAGGGCTGCGTGAGTCTTTTGAACTGCATACTTACTCCTGAAAATTCTCTCGAAAGTATCCCAATCCGGGATAGAATTAGCAGGCAACCCAAAGTACCAAGATGTAGCAGCTCCTTTGAGGGTATGCGGGAATAGTCTACACACCACATCTTCGTGTTCTCCAGCCCTCAGACCTTCTATTGCCAAGTAGAAACTTTGTATATGATCATCCAATAGGATCTTCTCATTGGGGTCAAATTTAGGCAGTAACTTCTCAAAGGCTTGAGGTAGGTCATGCAAAGGGGGAGTCGGGTTTAGGGGTGACCTGTCTTTCCACGTAGGTGGTGGGTTAGGTGGATTAGGAGGGGGTTGGTTGGCGTTAACACCGGCCATGAGTTGAGGTGGAGAGTGTGGAGGGGAACCAACAAGAGTGTGAACAAGAGAAATGTAAGGGGTTTCTGGGCCTTCTTGATTCAAAGGTAGCTCAACTTCTTGCAAAGCAGTTCTACAAGTTCTTCCCAGTCTCCAACCAACACTGAATGTTCCACTATAGGACGGTCTTTCTTCTTGTACTCTCTTCTAGGTAATTCGTGGATGATTGGAAACCCTCCAATCTTCTTCACATAAGCACGGGTATGTCTTCTCAGATCGTTAACAATTTCGTTGCGAACAGGATATAGATGTTCTCTGTTTTCTTATTCCAGAATTGGATTACGTGGTCCACTACTTTCAGAACTGTAACCAGTGGAATAATCTCGGTAAAACGGGTTTCCTCGGCCAGCCATGCACTGGCGGCCCTCCTTCTAGCGCTAAAATTATTGAGGCCTGGAAATTCACAGGTGGCAACAGTAAGGGATTCTCCCCAATCAACGTTCCCAACTAGGCCACTAACTGTTTGGAATGGGGAATCCGTCCGGTTTGCGGTCTGGCTACCGTAGGTCAAGAAACAAAACAAAGGGTTTACTGGTTACGGCCCGGCCCACCGAGTTTTTGTATTTTTTGACTTAAAGGAATGAAATGCAAGTGCCTAACTAAATGCAGGGCGATCTAGATGCAGGGAGCGGTCACAACGTGATGCGCAGGTTTTTACCTCTCGTCTTATGCTCGCAAACAACCAAATTAGATGCAATAAGAAATAAACTAACTATCTAATCTATCCCTAGGGAGCAAGGTGATTGTTTTGGGTGAGTAATACATTTTGCACACGCATTTTGAAGAATCACAGATAGCTTGTACTTCTTCTGAGACACATGAACACTTACAAATATTCAAATAACCAGATAGCCGATCATTTTATAACAACATTTATTACTCAAAGTGAAAAATATCCCAGAAACTCCTGAAGAACATTTAACAAGAACATAGATTCAGAACATCAAATATTCTTACAGTAAATGAAACACGGCTGAAAATGAAATAGTTCCTCTTCAACCTTATTCATTGAGTTGCATTGATACATTCCACTCTACACTCTCTCCGACAGGTAAAATTGCAGTTTCCTTTGCAAAACGAAATAGTTCCTCTTACAAGCAAACATTTACAAAATTTTCCAGGGGAAAAAGCCCTGTCTCTTTCCTACTTTCCAATATTTAAACTACAACTACTGAGTTGCTCCGTTTCCCCTCAGACGCGTGGTCTTTCAGTTTCCCCAACGCTTCATATTCCGATCTTTTGTCAGTATGTGATCATGAAACACTTGGTAACTGATCCGTTTCTGAGGTCACGCCCTCACAGTTCTGGACTTCGTCCTCCATTCGTATCATTTAAATCATACCTCTGCCGAACGGGTTAGTTTTCTTCTCATCATGGCACATTGACCGGTCTTCTTGAAACTGCCTGCATTCAATTCACAAGTGTGGTTAAAACAACAAATATTATCAATTAACCACCATTCCACAAGAAAACGGCCGAGCATACCGCATATGGGCCTGGAAAAATATCCAAGGGTCTATTGGCGGGAAAATTCAAGTCGACAGCCAGAAGAAAGTGAGCTCGGGATCCAAGAGGATCTTCCAACCACAACGTCGGATGAGACCCTAGTCGCGGCCAAGCGAAACGCGGGCGGGATATGCCATAAATTGGACGTCGGACGGCTTTTAATTTCAGACACTGGAAGACTCTAGGAGCCTCAACGGCGGAGGGGAAAAGTTAGAGGATAATCAGAGCGGACGGGAAAACTTAGTCAAACGCCGGACGACACTTAGATCGTGCGTGGGAATGATCACCCAGCCACAACTGTGGCTGAGGAGAGTCTACAGGCAAGCGATTCAAAGGCTGAAATAAATCGGGCGTCGGACGACACTCAGATCGGGCGAAGGAAAGATATTGGAGCCGCAACGGCAGAGGGGCTGAGACTTTGCAGCTTCCAATCTAACAGCAAAAAGAGGCCTGACTTTGGGAAACTTAAAGATCTGAGCAGTGTTAACAATCAAAGTCGTTTTCCTCGCGAAGGCTGCCCTGAAGAACAAAATTCTACTTGCTCACGGCCATAAATCCACAACTTAACCAGAAAATGAACATGGCATGAATAAACCTGTTGGTATCCCATCTTCAAAGTAAAACGAAAGAAGAAATTCCTGAGAGGCTTAAGCATTTTAATGATCCAACCAAGCAAAAGGATGAGGAGGGGCCCAGAATTTAAATATGAGTAAATCTGGGGAGGGCAGTTGCGGCAGCAACATGTCCTAAAACTCATTTCAAGCACAAATGCATGCATGCTAGTCATCATGCCACTTCATCATGCCATGTCACCATGACACATCACCATGCCATGTCATCATGCCACATCACCATGCCATGTCATCATGCCACTTCATCATGCCATGTCACCATGCCACATCACCATGCCACATCATCATGCCATGTCATCATGCCACATCATCATGCCACATCATCATGCCACATCATCATGACACATTATCATGCCATGTTAGCATGCCACATCACCATGCCATGTCATCATGTTTGTACAGTATGGATGCCACGTGTCACCCTATCGGTGGTGCCATGTGGCACCTCTTTTTTCCAAATTTGCATGTTGACCTTATAGAATAGAACGCGATAACTTTCTCATACGGAGTCTGTTTGAGGTGAAACGAATGCCATTGGAATCATCTCAACGAGCCCTTCGATCTGGTGCTAGTTTTGCTAATATTGGAGGACTTCAAAAATTTTGCCTTCTTGGATCCTCTTGGATCATTCCTCCCCACTGAGAAGCTTTTGGCCTCCAAAATCCTTTACTAATCAACTGGTAGGTGAGGGAATTTCTCCCTCACTTTCCCCTTCTTGATCCACTTGGCTTTGTTTGGATGAGTGCCTTTGATGCCCACTCGAAGATAATCAACATCACCTCTGCGAGAAGTCCTTGTCCTTCTATCCAAGATGACATCTTCCTTTAGCTCATCCATGTACTCAGGAGGAAATTCATTAACTGATGGCAATGAGACATTCTCCCTTTCATCCATGATCATGGGAGGCTCATAGAGTTTCAAGTTCTCCACATTCACCACTGAGTAGATCTGCATGTATGGCTGCAGCTCTAAGCGAAAAGCATTCGTCCCAATCTTCTCCAAGATGGTGAAGGGACTGTATCTAATAGGCTTGAGCTTCTTGCCTTCTCCTTTCATCCTCTCCTTGCTGATGTGAAGCCATACTTGATCTCCCACCTGAAACTGATGATCAACTCTATGCTTGTCATGGCGAGCCTTGTACTGGGCTTGACTCTTCTCCAACCGCTCTTGCACTGCTTGATGTACCTGTTGAACTCTCTGAATGAACTTGCGGGATTTGTATTCATCCTTGGAAGTGCTTGACTCAGCCTCTCTCCCATAAGTCAAGTCCAATGGAGTCTTTGGCAAGTACCCAAAGCATGTCTCAAATGGCGAGCTCTGAGTGGAAGAATGCATAGCCCTGTTGTAGGCATGCTACACGTATTGGATCTGTTCATCCCATAACTTAGGATGCTTGTTGCAATATCCTTGAAGCAAATGGACAACTGTCCTGTTGACTACCTATGTCTGTCCGTCGGTCTGTGGATGGAAAGCAGTGCTCCTCTTCAGCTTGGTGTCCATCATACACCATAATTTTTTCCAAAACTCTCCAAGGAATCGGGAGTCCCGATCTGAGATAATGGACATAGGAAGTCCAAAGTGAACCCATACATGCTGAAAGAAAAGAGAAGCATCCTGCTCTGCAGTGACCTACTTTTTACATGGCATAAGAATACACATCTTGCTAAACCTATCCACGACCACATACAAGTAGTCATGACCCCTCCTAGACATAGGCAAACCCCCCACAAAATCCATGGAAATGCTTTCCCAAGGATGGGAAGGAACATGAAGTGGTGAAAACAGCCCCAATTTTCTATTAGTGGGCTTACAAGTGGAGCACATCACACACCCCTTACATATTTTGTTACAATGTCTTTCATGTGAGGCCAATACACAAGTCTTTGCAAATGATCCAAAGTCTTACCTACCCCAAAATGCCCTGATACAAGAGAAGTATGAGCTTCTCATATTACATGGACTCTTTCACTGATAGGAACACATAACTTGCCCAAATGATAGAGCAACTTTCCCTGCAAATAGTAGTCTTCCACCTGTGTGCCATTGGTTAGCTTCTCATAAATCTCCTTGAAATCATCATCATTAGCATACTGCTCAATATAACTTTCATGGGATAAAGAAGCATTTTTCAAGACAATAGATGCAACAATAGGAGGTCTAGAAAGCATATCTGCCACTTTGTTACTAGTACCCTTCTTGTACTTGGTAACTGCGGACAACCTATACATACCCACATTAGGAAGAGGGGAATCCTACTGGAGATGAATCTCATGCTGAATCTCCCTTTTGGGAGGCAAACCTATAGGTTCCTGAAATATTTCATCATAGTTAGCCACAATATCAATCATAACCTTTTTATGAGAAGGATCACAACCTTTGAAAGCATCGGATGCTTCAGCATCTTTTGATCTCACAACCATGAGCATGTATCTCTTATTAGTGTTGATGAGTCTCTTCATCTGTCCTACACTAACAAGAGAGGTGTTAGCCTTCATACTGTGAGCTCTCACAATGTACTCCACCCCATTTTTGGTGAGATGGTACTTGTTCTCATGACTGAAGAATACTGCTTATCGATCATACAAGTATGGGCTTCCCAATACGATACCGCAGATATCAAGAGGAACAACATCTAAGTCCACCTCATCTATCAACTTTGAAGCAATAGAAAACCTTAACCTGCATTGCTTAGTCACCTGTAGCTTAGCATTATCACATACCCATCCAAGAGGATAAGGCTTGGGGTGAGGTTTAGTCTGTATGCCCAACTTCTTAACAACTGAATCTGAGACCAAATTTACTTGAGAACCCAGATCAAATAATGTTTCAATCTTTGTATGCTTATATACAACTCTGATGTGAAACAATTCACTTCTTCTTTTATCATTTTCTTTAGAAACATGAGTATAACTTGAACCAGTATGAGGAGTTTTGTTACCTTGCATTCCCACGGCTGTAATCATGGTTTCGTCACCTGAGTCAGAACCCAAATATCATTGCACTGTTGCAATGGTATTTTTCTTCTTTTTGCTTCCATAATGCTTTGGACTCTGTTCAGGATGCAACTTCCAACAAATTTCTTCATCATGCCCATCAGTGTCGCAATGGTTGCAATGGAGCTTTCCTCCTTCCTTCTTAGCAGTAGCTGTCTTCTTGCTCTTGTATTTTTTCTTGAACTTGTGATTGTCGTTGTGCTTGAAAGGCTCCTTCTGATGGTCTTCTTGCAAATGATTCCCCCTGCTCTCAAGATGAGTATCCTGAACACTTGCTTCATCCACACTAGTAGGATTCAACAACAACAAAGTATGGCGTAGATAATGATGAAGAGCACCAATGTACTTCAAAAGAGTGTCAGGAGAATCTAAACAAATATTCAACTCTAGAGCTTTCTTTCTAAATTCTTCAGTAAAACTCTAAACACTCTACCCCTTGCCTTGTCTAAAACTTTGCCAATCCATCATAGCCTTTTGAACATAACCCAACGGATAAAATTGCTTACGTAAAGCAGAAATGAAAGCAAACCACGATGAGAGAAGATTACCCATTTGTTTGCTACCTTGCTGAAGCTTGCTTTCCCACCATACAAGTGCGGTGCCTGTCAGCCGAAGTGAAGTCAACTAAATCTTCACATCTTCTTCTTTGATCTGTTGGACTTGGCAATAGACCTCAATTTGCCTTATCCAATTGTTCAACTTCTCTGCATTCGCTTCCCCATTGAACATGGGCAAATCAAACTTCACATCGAGCTTCAATAAGGGCTTCTTTTGAGGCTCTTTGCGAGGAACCTTGGAATGCTGAGAATGAGACGAGGAAGAAGCACTTGAACTTGTGCTTGAAGCTGAAGGTGAAGAGGGAGGCTTAGGAGGCTCTTCTCCACCTCCTCCGTGGTTAACTGAAGCGTTGCCTTCATCCTTCACTTCTTTGTCTTCCTTCTTTACTTCACTGCCTTTTCTTTCTTTTGCCATGCATTCTTCATAGTCTGCAAACAAATTGTCTACCTTTTCGGCCATCATGTAGAAGACCTTGTGAAAGTTTGCCTCCATCTTGGTGTGGGCATCATTAGCATCCATCTTCTTCCTTCGGTGTGCATGTCCGATCTCAGAATTGTAAGGCTCTAATGTACCTTCACCAGCTTGCAGTTTATCCCTCGTGAGCATCCACACTCACAATCCAACGTCAAATAGTCCTGCTCTGATACCACATGATCCGAAAACAAGATCTTTTCTACTCTACGACGTTAACATGAATTGCATAAAGAGCATGAATGAAGCTCACAAATCCATAAGAAGAGAACCAAACAACATAGACAATACGCACATAAAGACAACCAGTTGATAACGGAGTTCATCCAGGATGGACTACATCTCCGGGCCTGCTTCTCAATAGGAGGGCCGATCTATAATCTCAACATAAGGCAAAATACATGGCAATGATACAATGATACCTATGCGACAATGTTCAGGAAGAGAATCGCTGCCCAAAACACAACAAGACTGCTTTCAGCAACTTCGAAGCCTGAAGACGGTGTAAAACGAGTATAAACACTCGTACCTTCCTCCTACAAAGCTACGCAATCTCCCTTCTCTCCTTTAGCTACAAAGTCTCCACTCCAAAGCATGAGTGGGAAATGGCAATTGAATGGGTTTATATAGGTTTTCTTGCCCTTATTCACATGACTCTCATGGATTCCTTTGGTTGCAACTAATTTTCTTATCTTGGCCTTGGTTACAACTTCCCCAAGTTGGTTTTCATATGGTTGGGCTTTTTATTAAATAATAAACCAACTTGTTACAACTTCTTTACAAATATGGCATGTTTGTTTTTGGTTACAACCATGCATTAACTTCATAACAACTCAAGGAATAAAATAAATGAGTAATATGTGAGTAATTTTTCCACTCACTTCAAATATTAATCATTTTACAATTTCTCATGAGTAAATGCATGAATGTCCTAAAACTCATTTCAAGCACAAATGCATGCATGCTAGTCATCATGCCACTTCATCATGCCACATCAGCATGCCATGTCATCATGCCACATCAGCATGCCATATCATCATGCCACATCACCATGCCATGTCATCATGCCACTTCATCATGCCATGTCACCATGCCACATCACCATGACATGTCATCATGCCACATCATCATGCCATGTCATCATGTTTGTACAATACGGATGCCACGTGTCACCTTGTCAGTGGTGCCACGTGGCACCTCTTTTTGCCAAATTTGCCTGTTGACCTTATAGAACATAACACGATAACTTTCTCATACGGAGTCTGTTTGAGGTGAAATGAATGCCATTGGAATCGTCTCGATGAGCCCTTCGATCTGGTGCTGGTTTTGCTGAGATTGGAGGACTTAAAATTTTTTTCCTTCTTGGATCCTCCTGGGTCATCTGCTCTCGTCGCAGCACCTCCTCTTGTGAATACAACAATGTTGGGTTGTCGTAGCTCGACATAAATCAGTTGAATATTTAGATTGGGGTTAACGACAGTTCTAACCTACCATTTCGCAATAAGCTGCAGACAATGTTTGACAGTTTGATCAAATGCTTTACAATATGTACAATTTTTCGTAGGACTTTGAAAATATCGGGAAAAATGTCTTGGCTGCCCATAATTAAAACATATGATTTGGCCTCTTTCTCGACCAAATCCTCCTCCTTGTTGCTGTCCTCGACCTCTAAAATTTACACCCCCCTTTGCGGAGGGTATTGTTGTTGAGGACACTGATTCTATTGGTATTGCGGTTGCGGATATTGTTGTTGTTGATACTATGCAGGCTAATACTGAGGCTGCACTCGTTCAATTTGCATTTGCTTATATTTTTTTATTAAGTAGGTATCCATCATTTTTTCTTGCAATAGTTGAAGTGCTCTGCAGTATTTCTCATCATGACCTACTGGTCTAAAAAATTTACAATACAGACTAGTGGGTGCACTTACAATCTTCTCTAAGTACATACACTCCTCGGACTTGTGACCTCTAGTCTGACATATTCTACACCAAGGCATTTTTGGGGTGTTTAATGGGTTCGGCGCACCTGCTGCGACATAGTTCATCAGTGATGGGCAATTATCTTTATGGTTTCCATATGTTCTACATATTGTACACTATAGTTCTTCTTGAACTTCCTTTCCTCTTTTAATGTCTTGGAGCTACACCATAATATTGGCCAGTCACTACTGAATTTGCATCATTCTCGAGCCAGTGTCCCCAAATAGCGAGGCTTCTAACTTCATTTCTATTTCAAAAGCCTCTTTCTGTGACATGATTTTTTGTTGCATCAATGACGTTCGGATAGGTGGCAACAAGGAGGCCATGAACCATTCCTTCTGTTTCACATCCAACATTTGGAAACTCACTTTCGCCATTAATATCTTAAATCTTTGGTCAAAATCCCAATTTTTTGTTGTTGGTAGCTACTTAATTTATTTTATCTCAGTGATGCATTGTGATTGCGACTTCGGATTTTTGAATTCATCTATCAACCTGAGTCGAATCGCGTTGAGTTTTTTCGGGACAAATCCTACTGGTACTATGGAAAATTTCATATACCAGTGTAGTGCACAACCTCGTAGCGTCATGATCATCTGTGCTTTATTGATACTCTCATCTTGGATCAATCATACAGTCTAGCTAGCATCATGCAAAAAAATATTCCACTCTGGGTCTTCCATCCCATTCCCATTGAATATTGGGAGCTTAATGTCAGTTCCAGCCATTGGATTGATTGCTGCTGTATTGACTGTTAGTGCATTTAGAACAAAACTTGGACTATTCGGACTTCCTTTTTTGCTATTTACAATGTTAGTACTACTCATATTGATATAAATACTTGGAGACAGGTCACACGATCTTACCTCTAGTACTGTAGGCGAGTTGTGTGCACGTTCTTTTTCTGGAGCATCACTCGACTCTTCGGACTCTTCGTCGCCTTCTGAGATCGATTGATATTCCTCTTCCTCATCACAAGAACCTTTTTCTAAGTATGATGCAAACTCATAGCCTTCTTATTCTCGATCTATGCTACAAATCCCTTATCTGAACAAAGTTTTTCGTCTTATGCCAGACCTGAATCTTCTTCCACTTCTTAAAATTCTAGACTCTAGTTCAGTTCCACTATCTCCTAGGAACATATCAGTCTAGGGTTCTGCTATTCATTCTAGCATTTTGTCATTTCAGAGGTGCGTGTTCAGAGTTTTCCACCCTTTTCTATTCATTCTAGCATTCATAGAATGCCTTTCTCACATAAAATCATTTTTATCCACGTCTTTAAAGATAACAGGCATCTGCTGTGTGGTCCTTGGAAATTTTTTTTCTCTTCCTAACTGTATGAGGTTATTGTGTCAACAGCAAACTCAATAATATATAATTCTAGGATTCTATCTACCCCAAAATCCACAACCCTTGATATAGGGTTGTTTACTCTTTTCAACCGCTCGATCAAGAAAGGACTCCACTCTTTTGGTTCTCCTCCTTGGAAATTCCTTTGTTGGGTTTCTAGCTTACACAACCACTCATGCAACGCATTGGGAAACTCAACAAAGAAAATCTTGTGAATGTCTGAATAAATGTACTGCTCTAACCACTTTATCGATGTCCACCGATATCCTTCATGTTATTTTCGTGCAAAATCTAACTCTTTGGCATCCACATAGTCTTGGATCCCCGGTTTCGTGGGTTTCCACAACAGATCCCTCACCACAACAATTTAAGGTCCCAATAACGGAACCATTTGTTGGATTTTTGGTCCCTCTCTCATGCTAGACCCAAGTTAAGTCCCTTCTTGGTCAGCACAACAAAGACCAAGATATTAGCCCAGTGGAGCAGATCTTAGCTGACATCACCTATGACGCAGATTGCATCTCACTCGAGATATCTCAGTTCTATGGGTAACTTCCAGAACCACATTTTTGCAGTTTGTGTGGGAGGGTGTTTTAGTACCTTGGATCTGCGCCAAGGTTTCCAATGAAGACTGAGAAGGTGGGTTACTGGTTTGCACAATACTTCAAAACCAAGTTATGATCCAACCCTTCCTTATGCGATTCACGTAAAGAAACAATGAACAAACAACATAAGCATATTCATTAATATAATGCAGCAGTCATATAGTTGTCTATTTGTAACGAAATAATCAACCAATCATTCAAGATATCATTCACACATACGATGAGCTATTTTAACATTCACACATATACACAACATGTAACGTGAAAACCCATCCGGGTAAAAACCACAAGGTGCTCTTTATCTAGCATGAGGAAATAGATTCACCTTTTGTCTGTGCACAAAGTTGCAGACTTTGTTCTAGATCTTCTCTTCTCACTTTACAACCTTTTCCTCCCTCTCATGCTCTCTGATATTCTCTCTTCTTCTCTTCCTATTCTACTCCTACTAGCGAACTGCACACAACCTACATTGATTCAACCCTCTCTACTTTTCTACACACTCAGCTACATAACCTCTACTCTGATGCACTCAGTGATACAGAGTTATTCTACAAAAACCCGTTACTTCTAGCTTAATTCAACTTAACAGCTATCATGCTGGGTATCCGTCTAACTGTCTAACCCAACTATAACTCAGGTTCCTTCTTTATAGCCTCATTATAGACTCAATACACATCCCATACATGATTGTTATAGACTCAATATTGACTTGATATAGACTCTAACTGACTCATTGCAGACTCCTTTTTAGTCTCTTTCTCAACCGACTTACTATATTCAGCCAACAGGTTCTCTTTCCTATTCTAGTAACACATAACGAAATACACTATCGACCTGACTTACAAAGATGCCTTCACATGTGTGGCTTCTGCCGGCTCTAGCCGAGCTTGTACCCACAACCATTAAGGACTGTCACTTTCTCAACTTTATTCCTTACTATCACTTTCCAGCCTTTACATTATCTACATGCCTGCTTTTGCCGATATTCTACCATGTCATCTTGTATCTTGTCCTGTCCTTCCATCACAACTTTCTTATCTAGTGCAACTTCCTTGTCCCACGCCTTCTCTTTGTCTTATTCTTCTCTTTCCTTCTTCTGTCACAACATCCTTCCCTTTCCCTTGATGTTTCTCTGTCGTAGCTCCTTCCTCTTCCCCTTTATGCTCTTCTTCCATACTTAGGAATAATTCTACATCTACATGAATTCTTCCCTTCTGTACTGATGCCCAACATAACTTGTGAACCTGAAACTGTGGGACCACCACCCTATAACCCTGTTCCTATGCCTGTGGAATCAATTACATGTGAAATCGTCACCACTAATACCTGTGATCCTAATATCTGTGCAGTTGTACTCTGCACAACATCAATCCGAGGTGTAGGATCCTGGATCTTCCCCTTCTCAAACTCACCAGACTTCCTGAAATCCTTGTCCTCCTCAAACTTCACATCCATCCTTACAAATGTTTGTTTCCTTTTGGGAATATAAATGAGGTAAAATTTTGAAATATCGTCATACCAAACAAAGATACCCTTCTCTTCCATGGGCTCCAATTTTATCCTTTTCTCAAAAGGGACATGAGAGTAGGCAAGGAATCCAAAGATCATAAAATTCCCTACCTTAGGATTCTTCCTTGAGTAGGTCTCTTCAGGAGTCTTTCTTCCCAAAACCTTATGAGGAATCCTGTTTTTGAATCTACATAGTTGTGTTACAAGCCTCTGATAAGAGAAATAAAGGTAAGCCTTGATCATGCAACATAGATCTCATTGCACCAGTTATTTCCCTGTTCTTTCTCTCTGCCACCCCGTTCTACTGAGGTGTGTAAGGTACATTCAACTGCCTCTTGAATCCCTCCTGAACATAGAAAGCATAAAAATACTTGGAAGAATAATTTCCCCCATTGTCTGACCTCAATACTTTGATCCTCCTCCTTGTCTAGTTCTCACCAGAGCTTTGAACTCTTTGAACTTCTACAAGACTTCTTTCAATTCCTTTCTCTTTAGAAAGTATATCTAGGTCTTCTTGGACAAGTCATCAATGAAGGTTACACAGTACTTATAAAAATTTAGTGATATGGTCAATATCGAACCACATAGTTCTGAATGTATCAAGTCGAGAATACCTGCTGATATGTTATCATTGATTGGAAAATAAATCTTGACATACTTTCTAAGTGCGCACCCCTTGCATAGATCATTGTGCTATGTGTTGAACTCTGGCACACCTTCACAATATCCTTCAATATCCTCAAACATAGATGATGTAGTCAGGACATCCTCCTATTCCAAAACTTACATAAGTCACAACCATCACTACTGTTGTCATGTGCTAAGACCTGATGGAGTTGAAACATGAGCTTTTATAGTTTCCCACTACGGACCCCAATACTCACTACTATAACAATGTCGGATCCATTAGTATGTATGAGAACATGACCATATAGAAACATCACCCAAATCCCCTATACTTTATATTCAAAATAGATATCAAGTTCTTCTTCAATCCTGGAACATATAAAACATCCCTTAACTTCATGACTCTCCAAAATCCCTATGAAAGGAGACTATCCCTCATCCAAATGCATTGACTGAAGTGTTGTCTCCTAACACTACCTCTATGTTTAAGGGTCCTTCTGAGTAAGATCTGGAAAATGTTGTCGAACACATGTCATGTGACTATTGGCCCCACCATATATATACCACACACTAGTAGTAGAAGCACTTGATGAATGAAAAGGAAATAAAATATGATTCCCTGTCAATCTCCTCTATGGAATACATATCTAGATCAACTGAAGTACACAAATGACAAGTAATGAGGGAAAAATACTTATCACACATCTCTATGTATTTATTAACTTCAACTCTTGTAGTCATTTGGAGTTGCCACACTCTTTCAACCACTCTTAAATTTGTGTCCATGATCTTCTTACAAACCCTGAATTAATAATTTCCTCGGAGAATAAATAACTCCTCCTGGTTATAGATATCGCCCCTACTCACACATTTTTGGAACATCTTTCAAATATCTAACCTCCAACCTCCAACCTCAAAGATATGATATATATGATATGAATCCTCACATATATGGTATAAATACTCATAGATCTAATAGATCTAACCTCCACATCCACATATTTGAACCATTCTCTTCATGTAAGCAGGAATATTTCACCTTTTGCGGACAGTAAGGTGTTCCACTGGTTTGAATGGTTCAGATCCAGAACAAATGAACGACAAAGGTTGAAGACCCTCCCTGGATGCCAAAGATACCTAGAATGTAATGCTTTGATAGTAACCCTGTGTACCTGCAATCAGATCAAACACACAAACACATCAAAGATGCCAGAATATAATCTACTGATCCATGTTAGTGACTAAGGAATCTAACAACATATACGTGTGAAATCAACAATAACAGTAATGTGGGATGAAAATCAACTTTGCATTAATATGAAATGGAGAAGTTTACAACCAATTAATCCTTAGTGTCGACATGCATCTCCATGAAACCAAACACTTTCATCCCCATAAGCTCCAACTTTGCTCTCTATGCTCTCAAATGGCTTGGGCCAAGTGATCAATCCAACAACATAACAATACCTTAAGAGTTCTCCCCTCAACCATGGATATGAGCTTGTATTTATAAGGCTCAATGGATAGGGATGGTTGAGAGATTTGTGGATGAGGTGGCCTCTAAGATCCTATGATGGAGAATCTCGAGCTCAACTAACCCACAATGATAGGGATAAGGGAGGACACGAGGCTCATGATCTAGAAGCCTCGAGAAACTTCTCTTTTTCCCATTTTACCCAAGGTACCGCATTTCTCCTTCTATGATAGAGCAGTTTAGGTAAGAAACGCTTATGGAATAAGGGCCATAAGTGGTGGCACCACTTGTGGATAACAAGGGATAGGCGGTGCGAGCAATGTACCGCTCATGGATAAAGGGGAAAGCGCGGTGCTGAGCATTTTTATGGAAGATTGAAAAATGGTATGAGTTTCCTCTCCAAGTGCTGGGATTAAGGGAAAGTAGGTATGTCAAAGGTCTTATCACATGATGGTGATAGGATTTTGGTATAACAGGATGCCCCCCAAAGCATGAGTCTTAGAGGGATACGATAAACGAGAGCTTTGAGAGAATGAGTCATCACTACAAGGTGAAAATGTCAGCTCGATCAGAGCATGTTGTCAAGTATAAATCTATAGTACATCAACGTTTTGACTCATAGACACAAGCAACCAACTCATGGCTGCAGACCAATACAAGGCAGATCCATGGGAGGAATAAACAAGCATGGCTACTAGAATACATCGTAGATCCATGTGATAGAGGACTCAAACTTGGACATAGCTACCATATATACAATGTAGATCTATGTCATATAGATGCAAATTTGAGCATATCCACGGCCATACAAATGTGGATCCATGCTAGATATACAAAAATCCATCGCAACCTAGGGGAAAGAAATGAGTGCTTTAAACAAATACCCAGGGTCTTCTTCTTGTCTTCCACAAAGTACGATTCTATCCATGTGATTACAATGATTTGAAGTAAAACATGGTAGAAACCACTTGATTACCAGTCAATGATGTGAACTGTTAACAAGTGCGAGGGAGATCGCCATTAATGTCAATGATTCCCAAGGTACCCTAGTACAATCTAATGAGTGTGAATAGATGTCTTGATGTTGAACACCTAGTTGATTCTATCGTTCAAAGGTCAATGATGTGAACCTATGTTGAGAGAGAGAGAATCTGTCATTGAGGCATACAGATCTCAAGGTACTAAGTTTTGTTTCTAAGATTGTTTCCCGGATGATGAGCTGATGTTGACGGGAATAGTCTCGTCAAAGGAGGGCCATGATGAGTCCCACATCGACGACATGAAACTCGGAACATAGTTCTGGAATGATGTGAATGTAGTAACCATAGGACTGACTCAAAAGTACTAACACAAAGACTACGTGTACTGCAGAGGTAAAACTTCTTCAAATCCCCTTTGAACATCGGGCAGCACGACAAAATACTTGGAAGCATGACTGGATGGGACAAACACACAATGCGACAGTGGACAATGCAATCTTTTGAAAGACTCAAAGGAGTGGCATGACTAATGAAAGTGGATTGTCATAGAGATCAGCTGAATACCCAATTGACTGACATGATGTGCAGACAAGTGCCATGTTCAAAGGTAACGACAAACAACTGCCATTATTTGCAAAATGATTCCCTTCCCATTTCCCCCATCATGATCGATGAGTGCCTCTCTTCAGTTTTAATAATTCAAAGAGGGTAACAAACAATCGATATAGCCTGTCAGAAGACAATTCCAGAATCATATATTTTACGAACCTGAGAGAGGAGGGGTTCGTTCCCAAAACGGGTCTCTCAATGTTTAATTTAGCGAGTCCATTGAAAGAAAAATCGGTATCGTTCATGTTTAGAGAGTCTAAATGAATACAGAAGAAGACTCCAAAGGGGTCCTTTTTCATATGATTTAGTCTCTAAGGCCCGAAAAAGTGTAAAATCATACCTTAGAGAACTCTTCCAGTCATGATTCATTGGAGTGTTCCTTTTTCGTAAATAGTCCTATCCGAACCGAAAAATAGATAACCTACCATCGAGAGGATGACTCTTCAAATTATTTAACAAACATGAAGAAGACAAGATCACTCGACAATATTTTTCGTATTTAGGGAGCCTAAAAAGAGTTTAAAGAGGACTCCATGAGGTTTCTTTACACAATTTCACTTTTTACGAGCCTGGAAAGAATCGGAAATGGACTCGATGATCTTTTCGTGTTTAAGGAGCCTGAAAAAGATGTGAAAAGAAGACTCCATAACGTTTTTTTACACAATGTCAGTTTTATGAGCTTGGAAAGATTCGAAAATGGACTCAGACCTTTGATATTGGGTTTAAGGAGCGTGACCAAAGTTCCGTAACAAATGCTCATCGACCTTTTCTGTTTTATGGAAGTACAAAAAAGTCATAAACAAACTTCCAAATATTTTTTTCTATGATTCTCCTATCCTGCAATCGACTCAGAGACAAGTGTTAAATGCATTCATAACTAGCATTAAGGGATTACGACAGATAAATTTTGAATTTTGACATACCTACTTTCCCTTAATCCCAGCACTTGGAGAGGAAACTCATACCATTTGTCAATATTTCATAAAAATGCTCAGCACCACGCTTTCCCATTTATTCATGAGCGGTACCTTGCTCGCACTACCTATCCCTTGTTATCCACAAGCGGTGCCACCGCTTATGGCCCTTAGTCCATAAGTGTTTCTTACCTGAACTACTATATCATAGAAGGAGAAATGTGGTACCCTGGGTAAAATGGGAAAAATAGAAGTTTCTCGAGGCTTCTAGATCATGAGCCTCATGTCCTCCCTTATCCCTATCATTGTGGGTCAGTTGAGCTCGAGATCCCCCATCATAGGATCTTAGAGGCCACCTCATCCACAAATCTCTCAACCATCCCTATCCATTGAGCCTTATAAATACAAGCTAATATCCATGGTTGAGGGGAGAACTCTTAAGGTATTGTTATGCTGTTGGATTGATCACTTGGCCCATGCCATTTGAGAGCATAGAGAGCAAATTTGGAGCTTATGGGGATGAAAGTGTTTGGTTTCATGGAGATGCATGTCAACACTAAGGCTTAATTGGTTGTAAACTTCTCCATTTCATATTAATGCAAAGCTGGTTTCCGTCCCACATTACTGTTGTTGTTGATTTCACACGTATATGTTGCTAGATTCCTTAGTCACTAACATGGATCAGTAGATTATATTCTGGCAGATTTGATGTGTTTGTGTGTTTGATTTGATTGCAGGTACATAGGGTTACTATCAAAGCATTACATTCCAGGTATTTGCGGCGTCTAGGGAGGGTCTTCAACCTTTGTTGTTCATTTGTTCTGGATCTGAACCATTCAGACCAGTGGAACACCTTACTGTCCGCAGAAGGTGAAATATTCTTGCTTACAAATCTGGTGACTCTGCTGGGGACTATATATATGTATTAGTTGATTTGATCTTCCCCAGTGGAGTCGCCATATTTGTAAGTAGGAATATTTCACCTTCTGTGGATAGTAAGGTGTTCCACTGGTCTGAATGGTTTCGATCTAGAACAAATGAACGACAAAGGTTGAAGACCCTCCCTGGATGCTGTAGATACCTGGAATGTAATGCTTTGATAGTAACCCTATGTACCTGCAATCAGATCAAACATGCAAAAACACATCAAAGCTGCTAGAATATAATCTACTGATCCATGTTAGTGACTAAGGAATCTAACAACATATACGTTTGAAATCAACAACAATAGCAATGTGGGACGAAAATCAACTTTGCATTAAGATGAAATGGAGAAGTTTACAACCAATTAATCCTTAGTGTTGACATGCATCTCCATGAAACCAAACACTTTCATCCCCATAAGCTCCAACTTTGCTCTCTATGCTCTCAAATGGCTTGGGCCAAGTGATCAATCCAACACCATAATAATACCTTAAGAGTTCTCCCCTCAACCATGGATATGAGCTTGTATTTATAAGGCTCAATGGATAGGGATGGTTGAGAGATTTGTGGATGAGGTGGACTCTAAGATCCTATGATGGGGGATCTCGAGCTCAATTGACCCATAATGATAGGGATAAGGGAGGACATGAGGCTCATGATCTAGAAGCCTCGAGAAACTTCTCTTTTTCCCATTTTACCTAGGGTACCACATTTCGCCTTCTATGACAGAGCAGTTCAAGTAAGAAATGCTTATGGACTAAGGGCCATAAGTGATGGCACCGCTTGTGGATAACAAGGGATAGGCTGTGCAAGAAAGGTACCGCTCATGGATAAAGGGGAAAGTGCGGTGCTGAGCATTTTTATGAAAGATTGACAAATGGTATGAGTTTCCTCTCCAAGTGCTGGGATTAAGGGCAAGTAGGTATGTCAAAGGTATTATCACACGATGGTGATAGGATTTTGGTATAACACTTCGAATCTGGTAGATCTCGTCTCTATCCCACATATCTGAAATATCAGTTGAGTCTCCACAGATATTTTTTAAACAACTCACAAATATGAGTGTGATTTCCTCGACCTTAACAAGGATCTGATACCATGTAAATTTTCCAGAGGTCTCTAATCTCCTTGGAAATCACTGATCCCAACTCAACCTTAGATCTCAATAAGATACATGCATATACTAAACTCAAATTCTCAATCCTAGAGAATATAAAAAACTACACACTATACTTATAATATGTAGCACATGAAATATCTCTACAACTTTAACAAATAATATGGCAATCACACATAATGAAACTCATATTTTCCTTGGAAACCCAATATGGGGAAAACCAACAATTAGGGCTTTCCTCAATCTTGATCCAGAGAAAATAATATAGAGAGAGTATAATCATAAGAGAAACCTAATGGTTCAAAGCCCTTGATATACATGCAACAACAACTACTTCTCTAGGGAAATGCGCCCCCATTTTTCTTCCCTAATAAATGAATCTTTGATAAATTCATCTACCAATCTCTGGAAGAAGTAACTACTTCTCTATCCTTGAAGAAGTGCTCCCTATACCCTTCTTCACTATTTTACTCTGTCGAATGAAGAAACTATGACCTCAATCTTTGAAGTGTGTCCCCCAACAATATAAGTGTTCCCTCTTACTCAGAAGTGCTCCCCTCTATATCTTCCTTAGCCAATATTTGACCAAGGTCTCAGTGTGTCCTCAATATTTAAGGAAGACTCCTCACTGGACCATTAGCTGTCTCATCCTTAATATTTTCACCTTTTCTCTCACATGTGCACCTTAACCTAGAGAAGTGTGCCTCTCTCTCTCAAAACAATTTCTCTACTCCCATCTCCTGGATTAGAGCAGTTTTTCTACTGAATGAACTGGACCTTGAATATCTCTCAACCCCCGCTCTAATTGCACTATGCCATATATATGGATTGTCATATTTGTCTCATATATGTGTCACACTCAAAATGTTTGTCCCCCCTCTATTAGGAATGCACCCCTTTTACTCTACCCAAATTGATATGTTATCCTATGAAGATAAATATTTGCACTAAAATTTTTGGCAACAATTACCCCATGAGTGTCTTTTATAACTCACTATGAAATTAGGTTACACAAACCCTAATTTCACTCTCACACAAAATTACACTTATGCATTTTTCCTTGTTAACTTTTCAACACAATTTAGGGCCAAGGAACTACTTCATTCCCAAGGTTGAGTTAATAAAGTTTGATGGAACATATGTATTTACATGTGTGAACCAAATAGATAAATTCTTTGAATTGCCTAATATTATGGATGTGAAGAAAATTATTTCCTTAGCTACGTCGTATTTTGAGATAAAACTGTATCAATGGGTAGTTAAAATGAATCCTCCTTCTTATCATTATAATTGGAGTATATTTAGAAGAGACCTAGAAGACGAACATGGTAAATGTTGGGAACAATATTACTTTAGTCAGTTGACAAGAATCAATCACTTAGGCGATGTTGAAAATGATAATTTAGAATTTCAAGTATTATCTACAAGGATAAATAAAATAAGTGGCCATAATTTGTTTGAAGCTTACATGAGTGGATTAAAAGGAGATATTAAACATGAGATTTTCTTAAAACAATTTGAAAATGTTATGAAAGCTATGAAATATTCTTTCCATATTTAAGACAAAAATAAGGCCACCCAAAAGTCTACAGTTGGAACATATGCAGGAAGCAAAGACAAAAGTTTGTCTCATAGGGTGATTTGGGTGCCCAGGCGCACGATAGGGACAACTGTTTGATTGAATGAATCAAGTATTATTATAGCAGAAGCATATGAAGAATAAGAAAAGCAAGAAATAAACTACACATAGAAAACATTCACAAAGACAATATACAAGAGTTCGAACCAAACTCTGTTGTCTCATTACTGTTCTACTACTTGCTTAATACTCTGCTTGTATATTACAATAATGTACATGCTTATATAGACTATTGAGAAGGATTGGTTTGTTCTCTCATTATGTTTAGTTACAAGAAGTTGAAACGGTTCATAACTTCAACTATTACATATGACTGAAATACATAGATACAATCTGTCGTAGTCGTGTCGGTCGTTAGTGTCAACAATGCATGTCAAAGTGATGAACCTGTCAAGGTTATGTTGAGGTTGAAACTGTCGGATTCGAAAAAAAATGCCAACTGCTAGGTGGATTATTCCTCCTTCCTTAAGAAACAATGGTCCCCATTGTTTTCTTGTACAGATGAGGAAACTTGATGGCGAGTTCAGTAGAAAAGTACCACTTTCCTTGTGCTGGGAGCTTCTTAGATTTATCCACCTAAAACAAGGGAATTGCATTCGTCCTTGTATGGCATATGCGTCGTCCCAAAATGGTGTCGCAAGGAAGAGGCTCCTGGATATCTGGATGGATGTCTTCGGGTTATGCTTTCTTCCAGTCATTCTATTCCAATGGTGGTGCATGGTATGGTTGAAGTAAATCCACATTAAATACTAGATGCATACCCAAACATGAAGGAATGTTGAGGTGAAAAGCGTTTTCTCCAATATGCTTAAGGATAATGTGCATACCATATCGCAAAGGATTCAGATTTCTGTATGGACCAGTGAAGCGATCATTCTTGAGATGCAACCATACCTTATCCCCAATTTGAAATGAATGTGGAGTATGATGCTTATCATGTCGGGCCTTGGATTTCACATTAGCTCATTGCAAAATTTCTTGTGCTTGTTTTTGGATGTTGTAGATTTGGTATCAAAACTTCAATGCTTTTTCAACTTCTCATCAATCAAATTCAGTGTCATTAAACTGCGTCGATGAATTGATCAAGTCGATGGGAGTTGAGGGTTGAAATCCATAACACATCTCGAATGGACTTTTTCTCGTAGATCTGTACTAAGAACATTTGTAACCATACTATATATATTGTATATTTTCATTCCATGTGTAATGATGCTTGTGGTTGTACATGCAGAGTAGTTGTAGTACCAAGTGATTCATAACTTTCATTTGTCCGTCCATTTGAGGATGGAAAGTTGTCGATAAAGAGAGTTTCGTGTCGATATGTTGCCAGATATTCTTCCAAAATATTCTAACAAATTGGACCTGTCTGTCGGAAATTATGGTCGTCGAAAGGCCATAATGTTTCCAAACATGTTTGAAGAAGATATGAGTAGTCTATTGTGCTATCGCAGTCTTCTTGCATGGAATGAGAATAACCATCTTGGAAAATCTATCGAGTATTACTAAGATTGTGTCATGCTGATGTTGGGTAGTAGGATATCTCGTCAAGCACTCCATAGAAATATATTCCCATGGTTGAATAGTAACCTAAAAAGGCATATACATTACTTGCTTGATACTTTGCATGCACATTACAATAATGTACATGCTTATATAGAGTGCTGAGAAGGCTTGGGTTGTTTTCCTGTTATGTTTAGTTACAAGAAGTTGGAATGGTTTAGAAGTTCAACCGTTACATACGACTGAAAGAAATAGATACAATCTGTTGTAAATCATGTCGATCATTGCTATTGGTGATGTATGTCAAAGTGATGAACCTAATGAGTTTTTGTCAAGGTTCAAACTTGTTGAAGTCGATGTTGAACCTATCGGAGTCGAAAAACAATGCCATCTACTGGGTGGATCATTTCTCCTTCCATAAGAAACAATTGTCCCCATTTTTTTCTTGTACAGATGAGGAAACTTGTTGGTGAGTTTAGTAGCAAAGTATCGATTTCCTTGTGCTGAAATATGCCTAGGGTTATCCACCTAAAATAGGGGAATTACATTCATCCTTGTATGGCGTATGCATCGTCCCACAATGGTGTCGCAAGGAAGAGGCTCATGAACATCTGGATGGATGTATCCAGGTTATGTTGTCTGCAAGTAGTTCTATTCCAACAATGGTGCATGGAATGGTTGAAGTAAATCACATTAAATAGTGGATGCATACCAAAACATGAAGGAATTTTGAGCTGAAAAGAGTTTTCTCCAATCTTCTTAAGGATAATGTACAGACCATATCGTAAAGGATTCATATTTTTGTATGGACCAGTGAAGCAATCCTTCTTGAGATGAAACCATAACTGACCCCCAATTTGAAATGAATGTGGAGTATGATGCTTATTGTGTCGGGACCTGGTGTTTGTCCTAGATCTGTTAGTTATTTTTCCTAGGCCTAGCTTTCTACCTTAGACAATTTTATCCCTTTTTAATTTACTTATTCTCCTATGTTTTGACTACTTTGATTTCGTTTTAATTTTTTTTTTTCAAATATTTTAGTTTAAGACTTAAGCTCCGTTAGATTAATAAATTTCTTTTCATATAATGAAAATGAATACAATGTACATGAATGGAATGTATTTTTATATCCTATGTTTTAACACAAGCTGGTAGCACATCTCATCATTCATGTACATGCGTGCTGCCAGCTTGCCAAGGTTAGGGTTATGTGTAGGGTTATAAAATAATCATGCAACTGTCATTCTTTTTGGTTTGTTCTTAATAACAATCCAAAAATTGGCTTTGAGTTACACCTGGAAGAACACTCGTACTACTCTACATTCAAAGATCATTTTGAATCTAATACTCTGTACCCTGTCAGTTCGATATGAAATGGTGATTGATCTTCAAAGAGGGTCTTTCATGTGTTCTTCTTAGATTTATGTTTCTATTGTTGTGTCCACAACCTCAAATTCAGTAATGGTTATAGAAAGGAAACACAGAGTTGGTAATTATAATGGCAAATAAATTTCGAATAGAACCCTAGAACACTGGTTAGGATGGCATCGTTGTTTCTTTCCCCTTCTCCTTCTTGAGATGAAACCATACCTGAACCCCAATTTGAAATGAATGTGGAGTATGATGCTTATTGTGTCGGGACCTGGTGTTTGTCCTAGGTCTGTTAGTTATTTTCCCTAGGCCTATCTTTCTACCTTAGACAATTTTATCCCTTTTTGATATACTTATTCTCCTATGTTTGGGCTGCTTTGATTTCGTTTTAAAATATCTTTTTGCAAATATTTTAGTTTAAGACTTAAGCTCCTTTAGATTAATAAATGTATTTTCATATAATGAAAATGAATACAATGTACATGAATGCAATGTATTTTTATATCCTATGTTTTAACACAAGCTGGTAGCGCATCTCATCATTCATGTACATGCGCGCTGCCAGCTTGCTAAGGTTAGGGTTATGTGCATGGTTATAAAATAATCATGCAACTATCATTATTTTGGGTTTGTTCTTGCTAACAATCTGAAAATTGGCTCTGAGTTACACCTAGAAGAACACTCGTACTACTCCACATTCAAATCTCATTTTGAATCTAATACTCTGTACCTTGTCAATTCGATATGAAATGGTGATTGATATTCAAAGAGGGTTTTTCATACGTTATTCTTAGATTTATGTTTTTAGTGTTGTGTCCACAACCTCAAATGCAGTAATGGTCACATAAAGGAAACACAGAGATGGTAATTATAATGGCAAATAAATTTTGAATAGAGCCCCAAAACACTAGTTAGGATGGCGTCATTGTTTCTTTCCCCTTCTCCTTCTCGTTGTGCATTTGCATGTATTTTATTACCACAACAATCTACACACTCAAGCTTTACACCGTCATTGTCACAATCACCATCAAATGATATTTGTATGCAACCCACGAGCATTGCAACCCCTGTCTTATCCACCTCTCGAATGCCACTCTACAGAGCAAATGTGAAATGCCCTCATCCAACCCTAGTTTCAGCGGTTGAATGCAGAGCATTGGGGGCCACAAAGGATGCAGAGCTTACAAATGAGAATATACAGAGAAAAAGATGTTGGGAGTGGGAGGAAAAAGGTGGTTGTTTTTGTTTCTAGTGGTGATTTGAATTTCAAGTATCTTCACCAAGCCGCTCTCAGAAATGACATCTCTGGAAATATTGTCGTTCTCGTCACCGATAAGCCCATTTCCAGAGCCTCTGAATATGCAGGTGACCAAACTGTTGTAGGATCTGATTCCAAGAGATATGGAAGGAAATCAACAAAATATGCAGATACTCTTCTTTGTGTATTATTCCATGGAAGTGACAGAGAGGCTTCTAAGTTTCTTAAGAAACAGTACAAATTACCTAAATCTGCAGGTTTTAAGATGATCTTCTGGGATATGTGGAAACACTTTCTTCATGTTTTATATAAAGGCAGTATCTCTCAATCTTGAGTGGAAATTGTCATTCGTGATCTTGATTCATTACTTGGACTAATCTGTGATGTTATTGTGCATCCTCTTAGAGACCGAGTTGTTATAGCACTTCTTCAAGCCTTAATGGATGGTTTTGGTTCGGGGGAAGATTACAGAATACAGTGCAGAAAATGTGAAGAATGAAAGTAACAAGCCCCGATTGAAATTTTTTATGAGGTAGGGTCAGCATACCTTGATCGCTTAATTTCAACAGGGAAATATGCACAAGCAACAGCTCTATGCCCAAAATTATTACGTGGATCAGCCGCTGCATGAGAAATATGGGTGTTTGACTTTGCTCAACATCAGAAGTTATCAATTTTAGTTCCTTATAGTCATACCAACAACCCTCAACCCCGAGCTACTAAATATGAGGTGGATCTTTTAGCTCTAGTCACAAATTCAACTTTTCACAAGCAATTCTTGTCAACACTTCACAGCTGGCCATTGTCTATATACAGTGCATCCATTGTAATATCTACTATAAAAAAGAGCTAAATATGAGTTCCATGAATCCAGCTTTGAAGGAGGCTCTAGCTTATTGGTATGTCATTGATAAATAGTATGAGAAATATTTTGCAATATATGCAAATATGAGGAAACCTGGCATATTTGAATTTATTGAGGAACATAATCTACATGACACTCTGCAAGATAAGGCGTTTCCTTAGATCTGAAAAGGGAAGTTTCCCTACTAGTCCAACAAAGAGAGTTTATTAAACCATTCGAAGTGGTATCACTGTTGCGGAAGGCTGAGAATGATAGCAATTATAGATATTTATTGCATGAATATTTGCATGCACTATTTGAAATAGATCCTCATACAGGGAAAGACTTTCATGGCCTCCAGGTGGAGCTTTATGCAGAAGATGAACCCAGAATGCTTCTGCCTTTTTTACAAAGCAGCCAACATTACTCTCTTGATAAGGAATATGAGATTTGTACCAGAAGTAGAGATTCAATTTGAGAAACCTACAAAGAAGAAGAAATTCTCATGAAGAGGAGATTCATGATGGAAAACCATAGGAAGAAGAAGAGCCCTGTGAAATTTTGCCATTTCTCTTTCTTCCTTTGATGTTTTTGTCAGCACTCAGTGTTGCATTTGTTGTTCCATTAGGATGTATGGTGGGTATCTTTATTTTTTTGAGGAAATTTTATATTATATTGTATCAAAAGACGCTTGTGGGCTTCAAGAGAAAATATCTCAATTAGTCTTGTAGATTTTTATTAAACACCAATTAGAAAGAACCTGATATCTCGAGAATTATAGGACCTCTTGGACGTTTTAATGTTGTGATTAGAGAGACTTCTTTCAAGGTAGTTGGTTCATCAACACTAAAGATGATCTAGATTTCCAAAAGAGGCTTTCATACTTGGGATACACAATGAATTCTCACTTCGAATTCTCACCCTCATGACGATCAAGATTGCCAAAAGAGGTTTACATACTTGGATACACAACAAATTATCACTCCCATAAAGGACTAGACTAGAGAACAATGACTAGATCTCAGTGCCTCTGAATTGCAGAAAAATATGTGTTTTCTCGAAACTTGCCATTGCACAACATTCCCATGTCATAATATGTTCAAGTTTCAACATGCAACTCAATATTAGGCTCTATATGGAAGGGCTGACACTAGAATTGTGATAGGCCTATATGATTCAGGTACTGTGACACAAAAGACTATGTCTATTAGACCAACCATCAAAAGTGTTGAAATAATATAGATCAAATAGGAAATAAGTGCTTTAGGACATAGTATGATGGTTTAAAAATGCAAGCCTAGAATTCAAGGATAGTCCCATTCAACATGCCGGTCAAATAGACTTTTTTGTGTCTTCCCAAAGTAGGAGATGGTGAAGCATATGTTTTAGACCTACTGTTTGTTCTATACTTTTTGGAAGTGGTATGGAAGTTGGACGAATAGATTGCTTGGAAAAGATTTATGGGACATGATATGCCTTGTGGCATTTCTTTCTTGTGGATGGAAGAGTAGGTGCAGGGAAATGTTTCATATGGAACATAGAAAATCCAATTTAAGGTAATTTTGGGCCTCTAAAGCTGAGTTTGCAAATCAGATTTTGTAGAGACTTGATATCATAAAGAAAAATGTGGATTCCCCAGATTTGGAAGCTAAAAATGAGATGTTACTGTTTCTATCCTATGAAACAATTTCTTTCTAGTCCCATTTAATCATGCAAAATATTTGAAAAATTACTTTTAGTTACATGAAACACTTATAGACTTCTCAAAAACAAATGACTTCTATTCCGTCATTTACTCTTGATAGAATCATTCAGGTGCTCACAAAACAACTTCAAGATACTTCAAATTGATATCATATTCTTCTATTTCCAATACCTTTAGTGGAAATAGTGGGAAACACAGAAATACCTAAAACTGATATCATATTCTTCTATTTCTAATACCTTCTATGGAAATAGTTAGATATACATAAATCTCACCATCTCAGGAGGCAAATTGAGATCAAATGACTTGTAGTTGGGCCAAAATCCAGTAGTCAATATCGTTACAGTCAATTCTATTCCAGGATGTGCATGTACATTATCATCAAGATATTTTTGAAATTTTTGTTGGTTCTCCCATGCCAAAGTCAAATCAGTAAGCGAAAAAGAAATATATGAATTAGAACAACATGAATGAAAGAGATTAAAAAAAAATCTTCTGCGATGCTTGCTGCGATGGTAGGAGATGCTTGGAGACTTTAATTTGATATTCAACTCTAAATGAATAATACACATGTCATAGTTAGTTGATACTCTTTCTATTTTTAGTAGATTTAGATCCAAAGAAAGTGGATCTAGGAACATCTTAGCTAAAGACTACTTTTCCTATATATTGTAAGTTTTTGTTTTGAAAAGGAGGCACATGAGGGTCGACATATCCTGGAAGCTTGTACAATTCTGCAATGCTATATCTGTGTAAGAAATTCTTTACTCGATGAATGAATTATTATCTATTTGGATCTTGGTTTAAACTATATATTATGTTGATATTCTGTGGTTCTATTTGAACCTTTGTCTCCATTTTTGTTTATATAGATGTATTCTATATAGATGCCTATGTTGGAAAGTGGAAATTATTGCTTAAATGATGTTTGAAATGTATTTTTGAGCACCTGTATTTTTACATATGATGCATTGAATGAATTGTTTGTTTATTCTTTGTGTTTATATGCTTTGAACCTAGCTCCTGGATCCTGAACAATTGTACTATTATTCCTTCTGTAAAATTTTGTCCTTATGCATGTATTATTTGATGTTTTCAGATCTTTGTTTCTATGTACCTGTTTTCATATTCTTGTCTTCTATATTGTTATCCTTAAATGAACAAAAACAATCTTTGATTTCTGAGGTGGCTAAACACTGCTACCTATAGTCTAGTTAGCAGACTTTAGGATAAACATCTTTTGGCGACCATACTAGGGAGGAAGCATAGAATTTCTTCCTTGGTTAAATATTGACAACGATTAAATACAGTCTTTGATGGTGAACAAGGGTTGGATACATGCTTTAGACTACAATTTTTTGATCAGCGAATTCATGGAGGAAGGATCTGTTGGCGACTCCACTGGTTCAAAATGTCAAAAACCATGGAAGCCATTGTGGCTGCAAGGTTTTCACCTTTCAATTTTTCAATTGTTCCAGATTTTCCAAATAATGTGCCTACTATGGATGAATGGGGAAACTTCCTTCCAAGATTTAGAGGAGATGATCATGACCATCCAACACAACACTTGATTGGAAAAAATATTCAAGAGAAAATATCTGTTGGAAAAATCTGAATAAGCTACAAATGATGAGAATTTCAGGAATTATTTTGGTGAGTATGGAACAATTACCAGTGTTGTTATGATGAAGAGGGAATCTAAAAGAGGTTAAATCAACTACAGAAAGAGGTGAAACATATTACAAAAGAAGGCACAAGCATTAGATGTCCTTGTTGCGATGGTAGGAGCTGCTTGGAGACTTTAATTTGATATTCAGCTCTAAATGAATAATACACATGTCATAGTTAGTTGATACTCTTTCTATTTTTAGTAGATTTAGATCCAAAGAAAGTGGATCTAGGAACAACTTAGCTAAAGACTACTTTTCCTATATATTGTAAGTTTTTGTTTTGAAAAGGAGGCACATGAGGGTCGACATATGCTGGAAGCTTGTACAATTCTGCAAATTTTATATCTGTGTAAGAACTTCTTTACTCGATGAATGAATTATTATCTATTTGGAGCTAGGTTTAAACTATATATTGTGTTGATATTTTGTGGTTCTGTTTGAACCTTTGTCTCCATTTTTGTTTATATAGATGTATTCTATATAGATGCCTATGTTGGAAAGTGGATATTATTTCTTAAATGATGTTTGAAATGTATTTTTGAGCACCTTTATTTTTACATATGATGCATTGAATGAACTGTTTGTTTATTCTTTGTGTTTATATTCTTTGAACCTAGCTCCTGGATCCTGAACAACTGTACTGTTATTCCTTCTATAAAATCTTGTCCTTATACATGTATTATTTGATGTTTTTATATCTTTGTTTCTATGTACCTGTTTTCATATTCTTGTCTTCTATATTGTTATCCTTAAATGAACAAAAACAATCTTTGATTTCTGAGGTGGCTAAACACTGTTACCCTATAGTCTAGTTAGCAGACTTTAGGATAAACATCTTTTGGTGACCATACTGGGGAGGAAGCTTATAATTTCTTCCTTGGTTTAATATTGACAATGATTAGATACAGTCTTTGATGGTGAACAAGGGTTGGTTACATGCTTTAGACTACAATTTTTTGATCGGAGAATTCATGGAGGAAGGATCTGTTGGCGACTCCACTGGTTCAAAATGTCAAAAACCATGGAAGCCATTGTGGCTGCAAGGTTTTCACCTTTCAATTTTTCAATTGTTCCAAATTTTCCAAATAATGTGCCTACTATGGATGAATGGGGAGACTTCCTTCCAAGATTTAGAGGAGATGATCATGACCATCCAACACAACACTTGATTGAGTTTCATCAATACATGGACCAGCTCGATATTCATCATGAGGATGTATTGTTGAAAATGTTTATGTATTCCTTGGAAGGAGATGCCAGACAGTGGTACTGATCTCTTCCTATCTCTAGCATTTCGCCAATAAAAGATTTCCATGCTGTCCTTTATGTTTATTGCAAGAGGATTTATTCTGCTGATCTCCTTTTAGGGGAATGTTGTGAGAAATTTAAGTTCAATAAATCTCTTAGTAATAATGATCAATATAGCCTTACTGATGAAATTCATGAAGAAATATTTCAAAAAAACGAAGTCCAGGAGATATTTGACACTTTTTAGGATTCAAGACATCATTATCATGTAGAGTTTATTGCTGAAAAAACTTGTGAAGCTCAACCCTCTATTGAAGAAAACATTGAAGATCACATTGTTGATGAAGATTTGTAGGACAATGTTAAAGTTGGTGTTGATGACAGTCGAATTAAAGATGCCCTTGATTATATTTCAAAGGATGAAATTGTTCTTCCCAAATTATTTGATGATCATCCCATTGTTTAAGACAATTTTCATCATATTTTTAATCATAAAACTATTAGATATGTTTTTCAAGTTAATTGTGTTGAAGATCATTTTGACAATTATGCAAGTCAGTCCATTTATGATATGTGTCTGGATAATTTAGAGCAACAGTCTTCTAAATCAAAACCTATGGAATTTTTTAGTAGCAAAACAGTGTATGGAAATATGATTCAAATGTTTTGAAAATCAATGAAGGAGATGGAAAGGAGTTAGAAGAGAATCTTACACATTTTTCTTCTTTACTAGTTATTAAACAACAGTCTCCAGAAATAAGTAAACTTGTATCTATTGTTTTTGAAGGAGACACTAAACAAAATGAGGTTATTACAGCTGAAGATAAGGGCAACAATGTTTTGTTTTATGCTTCTTCATTTGCAACATTTCAAGAAAAGAAGCCTGATATCTTCCATGGAGAAGAAAATATATGGAGGCATCCTTATATTTTACATCAACAACACAATTGGTGGGACCCAATGGCCATTTACATGGACTCATGGTTATAAAAAAGTTTCAGCCTTCTAGAATTTGGAATTAAAGTAGAATATGCTTTGTAAATTAAATTTCTGCTTCATATGTTAAATTCTTCTTTGATTTCTATCTACTTGCAAGAGGTTGTTACAATCGGTTGGATGTTATCATGGCTTCATTGGAAGTATGATTACACATTATTAGTTTGTGTCTACCAATTAGAAGTAGGATTAGGTGGAAGAATAAGCTCTCCATACGCGCATGTAGATTCTTTCCAGTGTGTTGGCTTGCAGCAGTATTTTGTCATTTCAGAGGTGTGTGTTCAGAGTTTGAAAAAGTTGCAAATATTTGGTAAAGGACTCCATATCCCAATGGATTAGTAGTAGTTGCGAGTTATGATTTACATAAATTAAAAGGCACTTGGTCTACAGTTCTTGGCAAATCATAGGGAAATGCCATCCCCCAGATGGAGCCAGTGTTTGTCCTAGGTTTGTTAACTATTTTCCCTAGGCCTATCTTTCTACCTTAGAAATTTTTATCCCTTTTTGATTTACTTATTCTCCTATGTTTGGGAATATTTGATTTCATTTTAGAATATATTTTTGCAAATATTTTAGTTTAAGACTTAAGCTCCTTTAGATTAATAAATGTATTTTCATATAATGAAAATGAATGCAATGTCTTTTTATATCCTATGTTTTAACACAAGCTGGTAGCGCATCTCATCATTCATGTACATGTGTGTTGCCAACTTTCCAAGGTTAGGGTTATGTGCAGGTTTATCAAATAATCATGTAGCTTATCAGTATTTGGGGTTTGTTCCTGCTAACAAGCTGGCAATTGGCTCTGATTTACACCTGGAAGAACACTCGTACTAATCCACATTCAAAGATCATTTTGAATCTAATACTCTATACCCTGTTAGTTCGATATGAAATGGTGATTGATCTTCAAAGAGGGTTTTTCATGTATTCTTCTCAGATTTCTGTTTCTAGTGTTGTGTCCACAGCCTCAAATGCAGTAATGGTTACAGAAAGGAAACATAGAGCTGGTAATTCTAATGGAAAATAAATTTCAAATAGAGCCCCAGAACACCGGTTAGGATGGCGTCATTGTTGCTTTTCCCCTCTCCTTCTCGTTGTGCATTTGCATGTATTTTATTACCACAACAATCTACACACTCGAGCTTTACACCGTCATTGTCACTATCCCCATCAAATGCTCTTGATATGTGACTCATGAGCATTGCAACCTTTGTCTTCTTCACCTCTCAAATGCCACTCTATAGAGCAAATGTGAAATGCCCTTGGCCAGCCCTAGTTTCGACCATTGAATGCAGAGCATTGGGGGCCACAAAGGACGCAGAGCTTACAAATGAGAATGCATAGAGAAAAGATGTTGGGAGTGGGAGGAAAAAGGTGGCTATTTTTGTTTCTGGTGGTGGTTCGAATTTCAGGGCTCTTCACAAAGCCACTGTTAGAAATGGCACCCCTGGCGATATTGTCATTCTCCTCACTGATAAGCCCAGTTGTAGAGCCTCTGAACATGCAAGTGAACAAACTATTGTAGGATTTGATTCCAAGAGATATGGAAGGAAATAAAAAAAGATGCAGATACTCTTCTCCGTGTATTATGCCATAGAAGTGATAGAAAGGCTTCTAAGTTTCTTAAGAAACAATACAAATTACCTAAATCTGCAGGTGTTAATATAATCTTCTGGGATACGTGGAAACACTTTCTTCGTGTTTTATATAAAGGCAGTATCTCTCAAGCTCGAGAGAAAACTGTCATTCATGATCTTGATTCATTACTTGGACTAATATGTGATGTTATTGTACATCCTCTAAAAGATCGAGTTGTGATAGCATTTCTTCAAGACTTAATGGATGGTTTTGGTCCGAGGGGAGATTACTGACTACAATGCAAAAAATATCGAGACTGAAAGTAATAAGATTCGATTGAACTTTTTGATGAGGTAGGGTCATCATACCTTGATCGCTTAATTTCAACAGGGAAATATACAGAATCAACAACTCTATGCCCAAAATTATTGCATGGTTCAACCACTGCATGGGAAAGATTGGTGTTTGACTTTACTCGGCATCGACGGTTATCAATTTTAGTTCATTATATTCCTACCAGCAACCCTCAACTCTGAGCTATTGCATATGAGGTGGCTCTTTTAGCTCTAGACACAAATTCAACTTTCCATAAGCAACTCTTGTCAACACTTCACAACTGGCCATCGTCTATATACAATGCATCCACTGTAATATCTGCTATAGAAAAACAACTAAATATGAGTTTCATGACTCCAACTTTGAAGGAGGCCCTAGCCGATTGTTATGTCATTGATAAACAATATGAGAAATATTTTGCAATATATGTAGATCTAAGGAAATATGGCATATTTGAATTTATTGAGGAACATAATATACATGACACTCTGCAAGATAAGGCGTTGCCACTCATGACTTTAGATCCGAAAAGGGAAGTTTCCCTACTAGTCCAACTAAGAGAGTTTATTAAACCATCTGAAGTGGTCTCATAGTTGTGGAAGGATGAGAATGATAGCACTTACATATATTTATTGCATGAATATTTGCATGCACTATTTGAAACAAATCCTCATGCAGGGAAAGACATTCATGACCTCCAGGTGGAGCTTTATGCAGAGTATGAACCCATATTGCTTCTGCATTTTCTACGCAGCAACCAACATTACTCTTTTGGCAAGGCATATGTGATTTGTACCAGAAGTAAAGAGTCCATTTGAGAAACCTACGAAAATGAAGAAATCCTCATGAAGAGGAGATTCATGATGTCAAACCCTAGGAAGAAGAAGAGCCCTGTGAAATTTTTCCATTTCTGTTTCCTTCTTTGATGTTTTTGTCAGCACTCAATGTTGTATTTGTTGTTCCATTAGGATGCCTGGTGGGTAGCTTTATTTGTTTGAGGAAATTTTATATGATATTGTATCAAAATACGCTTGTGGGATTCAAGAGAAAATCTCTCTTGGAAAATTTTGAATCAGCTACAAATGATGAGGATTTGAGGAATTATTTTGGTGAGTATGGAACAATTACCAATGTGGTTATGATGAAGAGGAAATCGAAAAAAGGTTAACTCAGCTACAGAAAGAGGTGCAACATATTAACAAGGAAGGCACAAGAACTAGATGGCCTTGCTGCGATGGCAGGAGCTGCTAGGAGATTTTAATTTGATATTCAGCTCTAAATGAATAATACACATGTCAAAGTTAGTTGATTCTCTTTGTATTTTTAGTAGATTTAGATCCAAAGAAAGTGGATATAGGAACAAATCAACTAAAGACTACTTTTCCTATATATTGTAAGTTTTTGTTTTGAAAAGGAGACACATGAGGGTCAACATATGCTGGAAGCTTGTACAGTTCTACAATACTATATTTGTGTAAGAAATTCTTTACTGAATGAATGAATTATTATCTATTCTGAGCTAGGTTTAAACTATATATTGTGTTGATATTATTTGGTTATGTTTGAACCGTTGTCTACATTTTTGTTTATATAAATGTCTTCTATATAGATTCCTGTGTTGGCAAGTGGATATTATTGCTTAAATGACGTTTGCAATGTATTTTTGAGAACCTGTATTTCTACATATGATGCATTGAATGGAATGTGTGTTTATTCTTTGTGTTTATATGCTTTGAAACTAGCTCCTGGATCCTGAACAACTGTACTATTATTCCTTTTGTAAAATCTTGTCCTTATGCATGTATTATCTTATGTTTTCAGATCTTTGTTTCTTTGTACCTGTTTTTTAGTCTTGTCTTCTATATTGTTATCCTTAAAACAACAAAAAAAATATTTGACTTCTTAGGTGCCTAAACACTACTACACTATATTCTAGTTAGCAGAATTTAGGATAAACATCTTTTGGAAACCATACTGGGGAGGAAGAAAATAAGTTCTTCCTTGGTTCAATATTGACAATGATTAGATCCAATATTTGATGGTGAACAAGAGCTAGTTACATGCTTTAGAATACAATTTTTTCATCGTCGACTTCACCGAGGAAGAATCTGTTGGTGACTCCATCGGTTCAAAATGTCAAAAACCATGGAAGCCATTGTGGCTGCAAGGTTTGCACCTTTCAATTTTTCAGCTGTTCTGTATTTTCCAAATAATGTGCCTACTATGGATGAATGGGGAGAATTCCTTCCAAAATTTAGAGGAGATGGCCATGACCATCCGGCACAACACTTGATTGAGTTTCATCAATACATGGACCAGCTCAATATTCATCATGAGGATTTATTGTTGAAAATATTTATGTATTCCTTGGAAGGAGATGCTAGACAGTGGTACCGATCTCTTCCTATATCTATCATTTCATCAATAAAATATTTCCATGTTGTATTTTATGTTTATTGCAAGAGTATTTATTTTGTTGATCTCTTTTTAGGGGACTGTTGTGAGCAATTTAAGTTCAAGAAATATCCTAGTAATAATGATCAATATAGCCTTACTGATGAAATTCATGAAGAAACATTTCAAGAAACAAAGTCCAGGAGATATTTGACCCTTTCTAGGATTCAAGACATCATTATTATGTAGAGTTTATTGTTGAAAAACCTTGTGAAGCTTAACCCTCTATTGAAGAAAACAATGAAAAATCACACTGTTGATGAAGATTTGAAGGACAATGTTAAAGTTGGTGTTGATGTCAGTCGAATTAAAGATTCCCTTGATTCTATTTCAAAGGATGAAATTGTTCTTCCCAAATTATTTGATGATCATCCCATTGTTCAAGAGAATTTTCAACATATTTTTAATCATAAAACTATTAGAGATGTTTTTCAAGTTAACTGTGCTGAAGATCATTTTGACAGTTATGTAGGTCAATCCATTTATGATATGTGTCCGGATAATTAAGAGCAATAATATTCTGAATCAACACGTATGGAATTTTTCAGTAGCGAAGCAGTGTATGGAAAATATGATTTAGATGTTTTGAAAATCAATGAAGGAGATGGAAAGGAGTTAGAAGAGTAGCTTACACATTTTTCTTCTTTACTAGTTGTTGAACAACAGTCTCTAGAAATCAGTAAACTTGTATCTATTGTTTTTGAAGGAGACACTAAACAAAATGAGGTTATTACAGCTGAAGATAAGGGCAACAATGTTTTGTTTTATGATTCTTCATTTGCAACATTTCAAGAAAAGAATTTTGATATCTTCCATGGAGCATAGAATATATGGAGGCCTCCTTCTCTTTTACATCAATTGCACAATTGACAGGACCCAGTGGCCATTTACATGGAATCATGGTTATCAAAAAGTTTCATCCTTCTAGAATTTGGAATCAAAGTAGAATATTCTTTGCAAATTAAATTTCTATTGCAGATGTTAAATTCTTCTTTGATTTCTATCTACCCACAAGAGGTTTTTACAGTCGGTTGGATGTTATCATGGCTTCATTGGAAGTATGATTACACATGATTAGTTTGTTTCTATTGATTAGAAGTAGGATTAGGTGGAAGAATAAGCTCACCATACAAGCATGTAGACTCTTTTCAGTGTGTTGGATTGTAGCAGTATTTTGTCATTTCAGAGGTGTGTGTTCAGAGTTTGAAAAAGTTGTAGAGATTTGGTAAATGAATCCATAGCCCAATGGATTAGTAGCAGTTGCGAGTTCTTGTTTACAGAAATTAAAAGGCACTTGGTCTATAGTTCTTGACAAATCACAAGTAAATTCCATCCCCTAGATGGAGCCAGCGTTTGTCCTAGGTCTGTTAGCTGTTATTTTTCCTAGGCCTATCTTTCTACCTTAGACATTTTTATCCCTTTTTTATTTAGTTATTCTCCTATGTTTGGGATACTTTGATTTCATTTTAAAATATCTTTTTGGAAATATTTTAGTTTAATACTTAAGATCCTTTAGATTAATAAATGTCTTTTCATATAATGAAAATGAATGCAATGTATTTTTATATCCTATGTTTTAACACAAGCTGGTAGCACATCTCATCATTCATGTGCATGCATGCTACCAAATTTCCAAGGTTAGGGTTATGTGCAGGGTAATCAAATAATCATGCAACTGATCAGTCTTTGGGGTTTGTTGCTTCTAACAAGCCGATAGTTGTTCTGAGTTACACCTGGAAGAAAAATCGTACTACTCCACATTCAAATATCATTTTGAATCTAATACTTTGTACCTTGTCAGTTCAATATGAAATGGCAATCGATCTTCAAAGAGGGTTTTTCATGTGTTCTTCTCAGATTTCTATTTCTAGTGTTGTGTCCATAGGCTCAAATGCAATAATGGTTACATAAAGGAAACATAGAGCTGGTAATTCTAATGGAAAAGAAATTTTGAATATAGCCCAAGAACACCGGTTAGGATGGCCTTGTTGTTGCTTTCCACATCTCCTTCTTGATGTGCATTTGTAGGTATTTTATTACCACAACAATATACACTCTCAAACTTTACACCGTCATTGTCACCATCACCATCAAATGCTCTTCGTATGCAACTCACAAGAATTGAAACCCCTATATTCTCCACCTCTTGAATGCCACTCTACAGAGTAGATGTGAAATGCACTTGACGAGCCCTAGTTTCGGTCGTTGAATGCAGAGCATTGGGGGCCATAAATGATGCAGAGATTGCAAATGAATACACAGAAAAAAGATGTTGGGAGTGGGAGGAAAAAGGTGGCTGTTTTTGTTTCTGGTGGTGGTTCAAATTTCAAGTCTCTTCACCAAGCCACTCTCAGAAATGACATCCTTGGCAATATTGTCATTCTCGTCATTGATAAGCCCAGTTGTAGAGCCTCTGAACATGCAAGTGAACAAACTGTTGTAGGATCTGATTCCAAGAGATATGGAAGTGACATAGAGGCTTCTAAGTTTCTTAAGAAGCAATACAGATTACCTAAATCTGCAGGTGTTAAGATAATCTTCTGGGATATGTGGCAACACTTTCTTCATGTTTTATATAAAGGCAGTATCTCTCAAGCTCGAGTGGAAACTGTCATTCGTGATCTTGATTCATTACTTGGACTAATTTGTGATGTTATTGTGCATCCTCTTAGAGACCGAGTTGTGATAGCACTTCTTCAAGCCTTAATGGATGGTTTTGGTGCGGGGGGTGATTACCAACTATAGTATAGAAAATGCTGAGAATGAAAGTAACAAGCCTAGATTGATGTTTTTGATGAGGTAGGGTCATCATACCTTGATTGCTTAATTTCAACAGGGAAATATGCACAAGCAACATCTCAATCCCCAAAATTATTGTGTGGATCAGACACAGCATGGGAAATATGGGTGTTTGACTTTGCTCGGCATCGACAGTTATTAATTTTAGTTCCTTATATTCCTACCAACAACCCTCAACTCCGAGCTACTGTATATGAGGTGGATATTTTAGCTCTAGTCACAAATTCAATTTTTCACAACCAACTCTTATCAATACTTCACAACTGGCCATCATCTATATACAGTGCATCCACTGTAATATCTGCTATAGAACAACAACTTTAATATGAGTTTCATGACTCCAAATTCAAAGGAGTCCCTAGATGATTAGTATGTCATTGATAAAAAATATGAGAAAGCTTTTGCAATATATGTAGATCTGAGGAAACCTGACATATTTGAATTTATTGAGGAACATAATCTACATGACGCTCTGCAAGATAAGGCATTTCCACTCATGACTTTAGATCTGAAAAGGGCAGTTTCCCTACTAGTCCAACAAAGAGAGTTTATTAAACCATATGAAGTGGTCTTACAGTTGAGGAAGGCTGAGAATGATATCACTTACAGATATTTATTGCATGAATATTTGCATGCACTATTTGAAACAGATCCTCATGTAGGGAAATACTTTCACAGCCTCTAGGTGGAGCTCTATGCAGATTATGAACCCAGACTGCTTCTTCCTTTTCTATGCAGCAACCAACATTACTCTCTTGACAAGGAATATGAGATTTGCACCATAATTAAAGATTCCATTTGAGAAACCTGCTAAGAAGAAGAAATACCCATGAAGAGGAGATTCATGATGGAAAACCCTAGGAAGAAGAAGAGCCCTGTGAAATTTTGCCATTTCTGTTTCTTCCTTTGATGTTTTTGTCGGCACTCAGTGTTGCATTTGTTGTTCCATTAGGATGTCTGGTAGGTAGCTTTATTTTCTTGAGTAAATTTTATATGATATTGTATCAAAAGACACTTGTGGGCTTCAAGAGAAAATCTTTGTTGGAAAAATCTAAATCAGCTACAAATGATGAGGATTTGAGGAATTATTTTGGTGAGTATGGAATAATTACCAGTGTGGTTATGATTAAGAGGAACTTGAAAAGAGGTTAAATCAGCTATAGAAAGAGGTGCAACATATTAAAAAAGAAGGCATAAGCACTAGATGGCCTTGCTGCGCTGGAAGGAGCTGCTAGGAGATTTTAATTTGATATTTAGCTCTAAATGAATAATACACATGTCATAGTTAGTTGATACTCTTCATATTTTTAGTAGATTTAGATCCAAATAAAGTGGATCTAGGAACAACTCAGCTAAATACTACTTTTCCTATATATTGTAAGTTTTTGTTTTGAAAAGGAGACACATTAGGGTCGACATATGCTGTAATCTTGTATAGTTCTGCAATACTATATCTATGTAAGAACTTCTTTACTGAATGAATGAATTATTATCTATTTGGAGCTAGGTTTAAACTATATATTGTGTTGATATTTTGTGGTTATGTTTGAACCTTTGTCTGCATTTTTGTTTATGTATATGTCTTCTATATAGATTCCTGTGTTGGAAAGTGGATATTATTGTTTAAATGATGCTTGAAATGTATTTTTGAGCACCTATATTTTTACATATGATGCAGTGAATGAACTGTTTATTTATTCTTTGTGTTTATATGCTTTGAACCTAGATCCTGGATCCTGAACAGCTATACTACTATTCCTTCTGTAAAATATTTTCCTTATGCATGGATTATCTGATGTTTTCAGATCTTTGTTTCTCTGTACCTGTTTTTATATTCTTGTCTTCTATATTTTTATGCTTAAAACAATAAAAAAATATTTGATTTTTGAGGTGCCTAAAAATTGCTAGCTTGTAGTCTAGTCAGCATACTTTAGGATAAACACTTGGATTTTGCATTAGCTCATTGCAACATTTCCTGTTCTTGTTTCTAGATGTTATATATTTGGTCTCAAAACTTTAAATATTTTTCAACTTCTCATCGGTTAGAGTCGGTTTCATTCGACTGTGTCGATGAACTTATCAAGTCGATGAGCACTGAGAGTTGAAATCCATAACATATCTCGAATGGATTGTTTCCCGTAGAGCTATGCTGAGCACGATTGTAACTGTGTTGCATTATTTATATTTTCATCCTATGTCCAACAATGCTTGTGATTATACATGCATATAAGTTGTACTACCAATCAATTCACAACTTCCATTTATTTTTCTGTTTGAGGATGGAAAGCTATCGACAAAGAGAGTCTCGTGTTGATATGTTGCCAGAGATTCTTCCAAAAGATGCTAACAAATATGGCATCTTTGTCGAAAATGATGGTCGTCGGAAGACCATAATGTTTCCAAACATGTTTGAAGAAGAGATGAGCAGTCTATTGTGTTGTCGTAGTCTTCTTGCATGGAATGAGAATAACCATCTTGGAAAATATGTCGACTAGTACTAATATCACGTCATACTGATGTTGGGTAGTAGGATATCTTGTCAAGCAGTCCATAGAAATAGATTCCCATGGTCGAATATGAACTGAAAAAGGTGTATACAATCATTTTCATCGATTCAATAGTTTAGCAATGACACCAACCACACATGATTGAATTTACTTATTGGCATCATATTTAAGTGAAGTCTAATAAAAATACTTCTAGAGGATGGAAAGGGTCTTTTCTACTCCAAAGTGTCTTGCAGTCTTGTTGTAGTGTGTGTCCCAAATGAGATTCTATTGGTGCTCACCTGCCAATACACAAATTTTTCCAATCTTGTATAGCAAGGTATCTTTCAAGAAGTAGTCAGTACTGGACGATAGGTCTGTTTGAAGCTATCGAAAAGTTGCAAAAAAGTTGTAGTCTACCGAATACAATTTAGGCCAAGTAGTGGAGTCAGAGCACTCCATACTCATCACTGTGAAAAGTAGAGTAATGGGTGGTTGAGTGAGACAATCAACTGTGGTATTGGATTTACCTTTCCGATGCTTAATTACCAGCTGAAACTGTTGGAGGTAATTCATCCACTTGAGTTGTTGAGTAGTTTGTAACTTTGACTGGGATAGGGAGAACTATAAGGGATTATGGTCAGTAAGAATGATTGTTTCCTTCCCAAGAATGTAATGTCTCCATTTCTTAAGGGATTACACAATGGGATACAGTTCCTTTTTGTACGTCGAATACCTTCTTACGATTTCATTGAAAGTTTCAGAATGAAAAGCATTTGGGTGACCAAAGTGAGTGATCACTGCACCTAAAGCATAGTCCAATGCGTCTGTCTCAATCTCAAAAGGATTATGCAAATCAGGTAACACAAGTATTGGTGAAGTACAAATATTGTGTTTGAGCTGCTCAAAATCTTGTTGTTATGTTGATCTCCATTTGAAGACAATTGTCCCATTTCTCTTAGTCAACTAATTCAAAGGCCAAGCTATGTGATTGAAGTCTAGTATGAATCATCGATACAAATTTTCCAAACCAAGAAAACTTCTTATTTCATGAATGTTTTGAGGAATGGACCAATATTTGAGGATTTGTACTCTCTAGATCGGTGTGAATGCCTGTAAATTCGATTACTTACCCCAAATATTTGATGTTGTTAATAAAAAAAAGCATTTGTCCATGTTCAAATAGAGTCGATGTTGTCGAAGAGTGTCAAGAACTTGTGGAAACTGTTGGACATGTTCTTCCCATGATTGACTAAAAATCAAGATATTGTCTAAGAAAACAATAACACACTTGCTGGTGAAAGGTTGAAGAATATCATCCATATATTGCATGAAGGTCATAGGTGTATTGGTTAAGCTGAAAGGCATGACTAACCATTCAAACAATCCTTCCTTGGTTTTGAAAGCAGTTTTCCATACATCAGTGGGATCAATTAGAATTTGATGATATCCCAAATTGAGGTTGAGCTTAGTAAATAATTTAGCACCTTTCAGAAAGTTGATGAGTTCGTCTATCCTTGGAAGAGGGTATATTTTCTTTACCAAAATCTTGTTGAGAGCCCGATAGGTGATGCATATGTGCCAAGTCCCATCTTTCTTTTGAACAAGGATGACTAGACTTCCACAAAGAGAAGAGCTGGGATGGATGTGACCTTTGTTGATCAAATCTTGAATCTGTTTGCAAATATCTTCATTCTCCATAATAGATATTTTGTAAACATATGTGTTAGGAAATTAAGAACTAGGAACAAGTTAATTGGAGTGTTTTACCTGGCAATGTAGAGGTACTATGTTTGACTCTTGAAATACATTTCGGTATTCATCAGGAATATTGTCGATCTGCTACTGTTGTCGAGAGATGCAATGGTCGGTGAGTCGACTAGTTGCTGCAGTCCTCCTGAAATACTGAGGCTTAATCATGATCAATGTGAATCTCTGAGCATGATTGTGAAGATTCTTTGTATGTTTGGAAGATACCATTGCAACCGTTGGTGTAGGTATTCATTCTGGTATGCCATACCATTGGTTCCATATTTTTACAATCACCTTTTAAGGATGTGACTGATAACTCCCATGTTGATCCTATAAATAAGGTTTCTCAAACAGGGTGTCAGCTATGGAAAACGGTGCCACGCCACAAAGTACTTCATATTCAAAATGTTCAATGAAGTAGGTGAGTCTGCATTGTCAAGAGATTCTCAATTTTTGTACATCCTTCATCCAACCGATATTATAAGGTCAAGGATGTGGAGTGGTGAGAAGACCTAGTTTCTTCATGATATGTTCAGAAACAAAGTTCTTCTGGCTACCATTATCCACAATCATATGTAATGGATTGTTTTGAACCCAAATATATGTATGGAAGAGATGCTCTCGTTCCTCCTCGTTAATGATAGTCGAGGATGTTAGAGTGGTCGATGTTGATGCCAAAAGGGTCGATGCTTCAGGGTCAGATTATACCAGGGTTTTTTTCGAACAAGTCAAAGTTAATTTTTTTTTCCAAAAATGTATTCCGAGCCTTGTATTCATACGTATCATGCCATGATGAATTGTATTTATCACACCATTTCCCAGTAGGGGGCTATTTTCTACGTTCCCTTTGTTATTTATGAGAGTGTTTTTTTTCCATATTATTGATTTGGCAGGGTAGGTTGAGAAGGGTGTATTGACTTGTCGAAGTCAGCTGGTGACTTCTTGTCAGATTTTTGACCTGTCAGTTTGGTCGTGAAATGTGCTTTTCATTTTCTGTTTAGATTCAAGCTTACTGACATAGTGGAATGCATCCACAGGCATACTGACATTCATAAAATCCATCTCTTGCTGAATGTTTGGGGACAATCCGCTGACATACTTCAAAACAAGTAATTCCTCTTCTTCTTAAATTCCAAGTCTTTCCATCAGTCGATAAAACTCATCCGTGTAAATCTGTACGGAATGGTCATTCCATTTCCCTAGATGCTACCACTTCTTATACTGCTGTTCAATGTACTTGGGCGGGTAGAAATCCTTCTGGACATACTCAAAAATTTCTCCCACGTATTTATGGGGTCTCTTCTTTTATCCATATTTGTCAATATATTATCCCACCAACAGTGCACATAGGTCTACATCTTTAAGGATGCAATGCTGATCTTTTTAGATTCTGAGAGTTGATTCACAAAGTGATAGGATTCTAGTTGTTGTACCCAATTGTCTATGGATTCCACGTCAATATTTCCTTGAAGATTCGATATGTTCAAGTTCATTTACACTTTGAATGGACTGATTTTATCGGAGTTGGATCTCATTGAGAATCCTCCTGAGGTCAAGGAAAATCGTGTGAGAAACTCATTGAATTCGGTGAACATTTCTATTTGTTGTCAAGCTAGTGCTTTTTCTATGAGCTACTCTATCTTGTCAGTTGCATGTCTATTGTATGTTTCTTCAGCCATCTTCGATCTAGTGGTGTGAGTATATGGATACTCTGAAGTCGAAGGTAGTGTCTGCTTGTATTTCTGAGTTTGCAAGCATGTTTGAACATGCATAAGTTAGGCAACCTCAATAGAAGTGTCTACGAACAACTTAAGCACAAACAAGCTCTGAATCGGCTCTGATACCAATGATCTGGGTGCCCAGACGCACAACAAGGACAACAATTCGATTGAATGAATTGAGTAATTTTATGGCAGGATCATATTAAGAATAAGCAAAGCAGGAAATACACTACACACAGAAAACATACAAATAGACAATATGCAAGAGTTTGAACCAAAATCTATTGTTTCATTAGTGTTCTATTACTTGCTTAATACTCTACTTGTATATTAAAATAATGTACATGCTTATAGAGTGATGAGAATGCTTGGGTTGTCTATCCATTACATTTAGTTACAAGAAGTTGGAATGGTATGGAATTTCAACCGTGACATACAATTGAAAGGCAGAGGGAAAATCTATTGTAGTCATGTCTATCACTAGTGTTGACGATGCATGTCGAAGTGCTGAACCTGTCGAGGTTTGAACTTGTCAAAGTTGATGTTAAATTTGTTGGCATCGACAAAAAATGCCAACCACTGGGTGGATCATATGGAAACACTACCTCAACCTACTCAAATATCATAGAAGGAAATGGATGAAAGAAGATAAAAATGACTATGTTTTGGTTGTAACATAAAATGGTTTAAAGGGCATACGTCAAGAAATAAAATTGTTCACTTTGGAGAATAACAAGGAGGAGGAAATATATTCATGAACAAAAATGGGTGAGGAAGAACTTCTAAACAAAAAAAAAGAAAGGAAAAGATGTAGAAATTCTACACAAGATCGATCTAGATCGATGTGAAATATCAGATCATTCCTTGGTAGGTTTGTCAACACCCCAAATTCTCAATATTCAAGGTTACATTAAGAAGCAAATGGTCATAATACTTATAGATTCATGTAGTAAACATAATGTCATTGATACAAAATTAGTAGAGCGCCTCAATTGTTTTGTGTGTCCAGTAACAAATTTTCATGTATTGGTTGCTAATCGGGGGATTATTGAATGTGGAGGGAAATTTCATAACATTAAAATTAGTATGGGAGTCTACAATCTATCAATCCCCATGTATTTTATTCCCATTGGATGAGTATATGTTGCTTTAGCTTTAAGGGTTGCGAACCTTGGGTGCAATTTCTACAAACTACAATGAATTATTCATGAGATTTGAATTTGAAGGAATTCAATATGAACTCAAAGAGTTAAAATATCCACACTCTTAGATCATCAACTCTCATAAAATGGAAAACCTCCTTAAAAGGGTTGTGTTGAAGTTGTTGCTAGTATTTTCTCTATGGAAGTGATGCATGAACACATAAATGTTTTAGATAACTTAAAATGTACCTTGGAAATTCACCATAGAGTCTTACAAGATACTCCTAAAGGAATACATCCATCTAGAGATCATGAACATCAAATTGAACTAATTCCTGGAAGTACTCCTCCTAACAATAGGCCTTATAGATATCCATATAAATAAAAAGAGATATTGAGAAAGTCATACAAGACACGTTGGATGCATGTATTATTCAACCAAGCAAGAATTCCTTTTCAACACCTATAATGATTGTGAAAAGAAAAGATAATGCTTGGAGAATGTCCCATCATTATAGAGATCCAAGAAAAATCACCAACAATGACAAATTTCCCATTCCAAATATTGATGAACTATTAAATGAGCTTCATGTAGTGGCTTACTTCACAAAGTTAGATCTAAAATCACAATATCATCAAATCAAATTAAGAGAAGAAGATATTACCAAAATAACTTTTAGAACACATGAAGGGCACTATGAGTTCTTAGTTATGTGTTTTGGATTAACTAATGCTCCTATTACTTTTCAATGCCTCATGAACAATTTTTTCAATGTTATCTTTGAAAAGTTGTGTTGGTTTTCTTTGATGAAATACTTATCTATAGCAAATCATTCGAACATAAAATCAAACATGTGGATCAAGTCCTACATATTCTTGAGAACGTTCAATTGTATGTAAAAATATCCAAATGTGGTTTTGGGAAACAAGAAGTAGAGTACTTGGTTCATATTAATGTTTCAATATAAGGGGTAAAGGTGGATCCTCAAAATATTGAAGCCATCACAAAAGGACCTATTCCTAAGAATATCGAGAGTCTTACATAATTTTTGGGTTTTACAGAAAATTTGTTAAGAATTATGCACACATTGTAGTTCCACTCACATCTCTCTTGAAGAAAAATTCATTTGTATGAATGAAGAAGCTACATTGGTAATCTCACTCCTAAATAATTCTATGTATTCTACTCTAGTATTAGAAACACTTGGATTTAGTACAACATTCATAGTCAAATGTGATGCATCAGGACAAGCAATTAGAGCACTATTAATGCAAGAAGAGAGGCCATTGGATTTTGTAAGTAAACAATTTAAAGAAAACAACATGGTTAAATCTACATATGAAAAAGAAATGGCAGCAATTTTGCATGGTGTAAAAAAATGGTGACAATATCTCATTTGGATACAATTTCAAGGAAAGGCAGACCATGCCAGCCTAAAGTATTTTTTGGAACAAAGAAATTCATTAGAAGAGAAACAAAAATGGGTGTTGAAAATGAAAGGGTATGATGTAAAAATAATTAACAAAAAAGGGAAGAAAAATGTGGTAGCGGATTCCCTTTCTAGAATAGAGTAATCCTCAAACTTATATTTCATGACATATTCTATTCTTGTGTGGTTGGAAGAAGCTTGCCATGAAGGGAAAGTAGATAAAAGTGAGACAAAAAATACAATGTATTAAAAAAGGGAAATATTCATGGAACATTGAGAATGGAAGTATGGTATTCTTTGGCACAAGGGCATAATATTTTTATGCCCTCAATAAAAGTTGAAAGAACAAAGATTAAGGTAGTAAATTATTTAACTCTCTGATGGTAGGACATTCATGTTTCCTTAAAACTATTAAAAGGATAAACAAAATAATTTTATGGGAATGAATACATAAATATATTCAAACATTTGTAAGGGAGTGCGAGGTGTGACAAATAAATAAAGTTGATACAAACAAGCCTCTAGGGTTACTTCAACCTTTACACATACATAATAAAATATGGGAATAGATACCAATGGAGTTTGTTACCAAAATCATAAGGTAAGGCTGCCATTTTTGTGGTTATGGATAGACTCACACAATATGTACATTTTTGTGGAATTCAAAGTACGTATACTACAAGCTAGGTGGTTGAAGTTTTCATGAAAGAAATTCATAGACTTCATTGGATCCTTGAAGTAATTATTAGTGGCAGAGATCCAAAATTCACATGAAATTTTTGGAAAGAGTTATGGAAGATAATGGGAAAATGTTCACTATGAATTCAACATATCACCCGCAAGAAAAAAATGTTAACAAATGTTTAGAAGGTTATCTCTGTTGCTTTTCTCCAGACAAGCAATATCAATGAGTTAAGTGGATTCCTTTAGTAGAATGGTGGTATACTAACATGTATCACACATATACAAATATGACTTCATTTGAAACTCTTTATAGTTATCCAATTCCTAAAATTGCATCCTTTTTGCAGAACCATTACAAAGTACATGTAGTGGATGCACATATGGAAAAGACTAAAGAAACTTTGCAAATCCTTAAAGAAAACCTTAAAATTGTCCAAAATATGTTGAAGCAACAAGTGGATCAACATAGAAGTAAACGAAAATTTGAGGAGGATTGTTGGGTGTATTTGAGACTACAACCATATAAGCAATATACTCTCAAACATAAGAATAATAAAAAATTATCTACAGGATTATTGACCCTACACAATTATTAGCAAGATTGTAGAAGTGGCCTATGAGTTACATTTTCCTTCCTCCCACATTCATAAGTTTTTTCATGTATCTTGATTGAAAAGGGTTGTGGGACATACTATGTGAGGGCAAGAAAATCTATAAAAATTAGATGAAGAAGGGAATTTGATTCTAGAACCCAAAAAGGTTATCGATAAATGTTCGACAGCTCTTCAGAGTAGAACCTATTGACACCGATCAATCAACAGAGGTTCACACACTGTCGACACTCCTTTCCATCGTGATCTCTCTGAGCATCGGTCCAGACAAGTTTTACCCTATCCAACAACCCCTGTGAAACAAATGAAGTCGTACCCGAGATGTTCGAGGGAGAGTTGAAGGAACCAACTTTCTGCAGTAAGGAGGAGGTTTTGCACACCTATTTTTTGCCACAGTACTAACCAGATATCCAACCGAGGATTTTAACATCAATCATTCATATTTTATCGCATCAAGAATCATTCACATTAGATCACATCCTTATATTCATTCATAAATAGATCGACAGGTATGGAGTCAACTACCATGAGAAAGCATCTCATCATTCATAAATCGTAATGCAACATTTTCTCATTCAGATCGCATCATTAAAACCATAAAAACAAAAAAACATAAGACACGGAGTTTCCAGCATCATCCTCACATGTCATATTAATCCGTAGGTCAAAACAAGTTTCCAAACTACATATCCAGGTTTGTAAGACAGAGCCGCTCGCAAGACAGAACAACAAATGCCAAAAGCATACCCTCTTCGACCATGGATTGATTTTCTGATCTTCTTATGATAATAAGTGATATATTCCTACTACCTTTCGAACTATATATGTAGGCTTGCGCCTTTACAAAATGGTCCACTTCTAACTACTTTCTAACTAACTTGGACCAAAAACTACAAAAATACAACCAAATCGACTCTTGTCGACTTCTTCTCCTTGCGCACTGTTCTTCGACTTTGGTTTCTTTCGCACCATGCACATCCATATTTCCTGCCAACAGGACCCCAATACAAACTCATGGATTGTCCTCGAGCCACGTCAGCTGGATATTGTATATTCGTTGATTTGATCTTAAAGTCCCCATATTGTTGTTTGACCTCATCAACCGCTTCCTTTACCTTCATGCTGATTGTTGCGCATTCTTCTGCATTCTGCTCTGTTGGATGCTCTGTAAATTTCTTAGTCACTTGCTTGCAACTCTTCTATATATCTTGAAACACATTGAATTCATTTAGTTCCAACTGCTCACCTATGCCATGTAATTCATCTTGTTGAGTTGTGCCGCGATGATGGGAAACTAGACCATTTGTTGACACTGATCAGTCGATAGGGGTTCACATGTTGTTGACACCCCTTTCCACCACGATATCCCTCAGCACCGGCCCAGACAGGTTTTCCCCTATCCAGCAACACCTGTGAAGCAGATGAAGTCTCACCCGAGATGTTCGAGGGAGAGCTACAGGAACCAAGTTTCTGTGGTAAGGAGGAGGATTTGTGCACCTATTTTCTCTCTGTTGTAGTACTAACCAGAGATCTAGGTGAGGGTTTTAACATCAATCATTCATATTTGATAGCATCAATAATCATTCACATTAGATTGCATCGTGATATTCATTCATAAACAAATCGACAAGTATGGAGTCATCTACCATGCGGAAGCATCTCATCATTCATAAATCATAATGCAATATTTTCTCATTTAAATCGCATCATTAAAACCATAAAAACAACAAAACATAAGACACAAAGTTTCCAACATCATTTGCACATGTCATATTAATCCGTAGGTCAAAACAAGTTTCCAAACTACATCTCTAGGTTCGCAAGACAGAACAACAAATTCCAAAAACATACCCTCTTCGACCATGGATTGATTTTCTGATCTTCTTATGATAACAAGTGATATCTTCCTACTACATTTTGAACTCTATAGGCTTGCGCCTTTACAAAATGCTCCACTTCTAACTACTTTCCAACTAACTTGGACCAAAAACTACAAAAACAACCAAATCGACTCTTGTTGACTTCTTCTCCTTGTGCACTATTTTTCAACTTTGGTTTCTTTCACACCGTGTGCATCCATAACGCCTGCCAACAGAACCATTATGGAGTACCTAATTATGTGGAAGAATATTCCACTAGAATAATCTACATGGAAAGATAAGAAATTCATCAAGAAACACCCTCAGTTATAAGCTTTAAGGGAAAACATTTTTATAGAGAGGGAGCTATGTTAAGGCCCTAACCATCATTTATTATTGTTATATTGTTTATTTTTAGGTTGGCTCAGAAGTAGGTTACATAATGATCACTTCATCTCCTATTTATAGTAAAGGATATTCGTTGGTATAATCATCTCATCTTGTCTTGTGCATTTACTACATTGTATAACGAGGTTGGCCCCTTGAAGAGGCTTCTTATTCATCTCTTTTATTCATTCTCAGGGCATTGGAATACTCTCTCTTTCTTATTTAATGAGTTTTTGGGGAATTTGGTGCATAATAGTATGTATGTTTTCAAATACTTGAGGTAAAAGACAATTAAAATATGGTTATTTTTTAATTTTTAATTTTTATTATATAAAAATAGGCACAACCTTCCCAAAAGGTGTATGGATGAAATCTAAGGAAAAACAGGCATAAAAAAGTTGAAATATGTTTTGGTACACAATTAATGACTAGTACCTTGATCAATTATAATTGATTTTTTGTTGTGTATGGATAAAACAATGCATGGGACAACAAAGTGTAGCTTTGTTGCACAAAATAAATTTGGTGTGTGGAACAATTACCAGCAACAATTGTACAAATTTTCTAGTTATTTTGCTAATATTTCAATGAGCTAGTATTAACTATTGATTTAACCCATTATATTGTCTAAGAGTTGGATTTGATACCAAATGTACTAAGCAGTCCCTGTTAATTATGATTAACATGAAATTTATGAAAATATACAAGAATATATATTGAATAGTAAATTATTGATGAGTAAGATGATGATTATAATGAACTTTGTGATAGTATACTTATATGCATTGGCTAGTCACGAGGTGAAGGGGTGTGTCTCCTTCGACATTTCATTAAACCAATGACATCATCATCATCATCATCATCCTTATTATGTTACATTTCACCTTTGAAGAGGCAAGTGAACAAAGGTTGATCCTTTCATAAAATGACCATTGTATGGTGTTATCTTAACCAAGGGTGTTGATCCTTTCATAAAATGATCATTGTATGGTGCTATCCTACATGTGAGTTTTGATATAAAATAAATTGTAGAACATTATTTATATATGAATGATTCACTATTAAGAGCTAAGGATCATGACACTCGAGTATATCCCTAGGGGCCATTCTAGTACAACCATATAAAGGGGCATCAAACATCCTTTTATGTTGCTAGCAATTTTTCTTTCTAGAGTAGAGTACAATTGTATGAATGTAGAGTGAGAAGGACTAGCAATGCTTTATACTATTTAGAAGTTTCAACACTATTTGGTAAGTAATAATTTCAAATTCTTTAGTGCTCATTCTACTTTAAAATACTTGGTTTAAAAGGTTGTGTTGGAAGGGAGAATATATAGGTGGCTCCTAATGTTTCATGAATTTGCCTTGAAGTTAGTAGAAGAGCTTGAGAAATACATTGTCTTCCTTGACCGATTGTCTAGGATTTAGTTAGGGGAGTTAAGGCTCAGAGTGGATGACCAATTTTATGATGCGTATATGTTTAGGGTAGAGGCTATATCATATTACCTTGATGATATAGACCTAGTCCCAAATAGTGTTGTTGTGCATTAGGAGAATGCAACAACATAAAAAATATACTAGTTTCAAGAGTTGTTGGCTATTAACTGATGGTAGGACAACTATACAAGCTAGGTAGCGACAGAGTACTCAAGTATTGCACTTTAGATAAATAACTAAAGGATATACTATGTGAATAAATGGGGTTTCTAAAGGAATCATGGAGATAATGCCATCGTAAGGAAATTATTGCAAGCAAGAATATCGTGATCTTCAAAATTTAAAAATGCCAAAGGACATGCTAAACTCCATGACATTTTCCAGAGGTTAGAAAATCCATCTACTAAGAATGGGTTTTCCTTACACCTGGTGTTTGTGTTGAAATATTTTAAGAAATGATCAATATATTTTAAAGGTCTGAAATATATGAATTTTAGAAGTTCACGCACATGGTACATCATCACCGATACTATTTACTTAACTAGGTTCCCAAAGGAAACACCCACACATCATTATTTTATTAAAACAACAATAAAAATTGTGTACTTATACACAACATATTAGTATCTAAGCTATTTTATTTGTAAGTTCATTAATTCCCCATCACTAGTTGACATTAATCATATTAAAGATGCAACACAAAATTAGATATGTGTTAATGTGTTAATAGATTCAAAAACACAATTTAAACACTTTCAAATTTGGATTTTACCCAAAAATAAAATAAAAAAAATTATGACCAAAACAATTTTAATAAAAATTGTGCATTCACAAATTATTCTCTCCTTATACTTGTCTATTTTCATATTGATTCCAACTATGATAACCCTATCCTTGTCTATTTTCATAGTGATTCCAACTGTGATACCCTATTACCTATAGTTCCTTGTCTATTTTCATATTGATTCCAAGTGTGGTACCCTATTACCTATAGTTCTTAAAGGCTCTAAGGCACCCTATAGTTCTTAGGGGCTCTAAAACATTGTTGGATGTTTTTGTCAGACTATTTCTGATCGGTATATTGCCTCTCTTCCAAACTTTCTCTACGACTGGCTTTGTTTCCTTTAGACCTACGCATTGAGGAGATGCCTCTTTGTGTACCATACTGCACGCTTTTCTATGCGTAGAAATCCATACGTATTTGATTTGAAACCCTAATTTCAACTATTGCTCAAGCCTCTGCATATCTTACCTCTGCCACGTCTATATCTTATTACGGAAGCATGTATAATTTGCGTATTACCAGCGATAAGACGTAAATAAATGATAGTCCATGCACGAGGCTTCCCCTGTCAATTAACTTCCACAGCATAAACACTTTGTTACGCCCATGATCAAAGTCTCCACACATAAAAGAAACAGAAACAGAAACGTGCCCACTCCCGAACCAGTTTCAATAGCTGAATTTTACATGCAGTAGGTGACAGATCAGCTTCAACTATAGGAACTACTGGACTAAAGCTTATTGTATGCTCGACAACTACAACAAACCCAAATGCAATGAGATGCAACACTGCAAGGAGGAGTAACACCATTGTAGATGGACTTTTGTTTTCCATTTTTGCAACATAAGGGCACCAGATCTTTGCCTTTCGCTGCAGAGTCTCATTGTGGCTGTGAATGGGATGAATCGCCGTTGTGTTTCGAACCTGGGGTTGATCAGTAATCGGAATGATTGGTCGTTGAAAGGGAAGTAAATGTAAATTCCTTTGGAGAGTTGTACAATTAATGAAGCTTAAGCTTTGGGTCGATTCTGTATGAACCACCTCTATTTATAGAGCTTGAGGATTGCTGTAAGATTCTTTTGATTTGCTGGTGTTTTAAAAATTGCCCACCTTTTCAAAATATTACAATTCACTCTTTTGGTAGATCGTTTTACGAGTTATTTATATCATAGTTATGAAGTTTAAATTCAAATTCTGTGTTAGTACACGATAATGCATTAGGGATTACTGAACTAGTAATAGTTCTCCGAGTTTTTGAGATATAAAAAGTTGTGTCATTCAAAGAGTTCATGGTCATTTAGAATCTCAAAGTTAAGTAATGTATTATGTTAAGGTTTTAGTATGTGGTTTTATTTTATGTTTTGGTCTTAAGAGTCAATTACGTTGCTTGTTTATAACTCTTAGTCACATGTCAATCATAAGTCTATCAGTCTTTGTCATTTAAAAACATCCCATGGAGTCACATGACTTCAAAGTCCGTTTCAGAGGTCATTATAACTAACGATGGAAAATTTGGTGCACCTTGCGAAATTTAAGGACAATTTGTAGAGTAGGTAATTTCATGGTCATGCTTTCTTAAACCTGAAATTTATGTCATGATTAACTCTCTAAAGGTTGGTTTTGAAGTTGTGAAGTCAGTCTTAAAACGTAATGATTATTAAGTGGTCAAGTCAAGTTAGCGCTGCAAAACTTACTAAAAATTTGCAGTAGGTGTCTTGTCATTCAAGTCGGTTTTGAAATGTCACACATCATACCGTTGGTCATAATTATGCAATTAAGTAGTGTTGCCACCTTTCACACACCTCGGTCACGTGGCAGAAATCTTCAAGCCACTCGGTGTGTCCTTGGGGGCAAGTCTCAAGTCAAGGCTGTCACCTAGTTCTTGACTCCTCCGTTTAGGCTCAACTCCTAACGAAGCCAAGGGGGGTAGACCCTATTATGTTACTAAGGACAATCTACTTAGTAAGGTGATGTTAAACTGAATAAGTTACTTAGGAGTTCGAGATTTAACTATAGACAATCAAAGATGGAAAGATACAAAAATGAACACACGAAAGCACAATGCTGAGACACAATATATATATAAAGCAAGAAAATAACTAGTGCCTTAGAATGGAGTCAGAAAATAAGATCAATGTACTTGCATGTGCTTGGAGTGAATGTTTTGCGATTGCCCCTTGGTACATTTTAAGTTAAATTTGAGGTGTGAGTTGATTACAATTAGGAAAAGGGGGGACTCCAGATATACTCGAGAGTACTTGGAGTATGTCCAAAACTAAACCTTCACGGCTACCCGCAAGGAATATGTGGGCTGAATGGAGTATCTGGGGCTATTGTTCATAACGCACCCGTTAGGGTGTGACAGAGATTGACACCCCGAGGTCACTTTTCAGAAGTTCCCGCTTCCTTTGGGTATTTTGCCACCGTGATGGTTTGATCTAGGTATTGGATTTTCACCTGTTGGTTTGTCAATTTGGGAGAGTGAGTCCTAATTATACTAGTCACTTAAGTGCTTTTGATATAGCTTGACTGATCGGACGAACCGCAGCCAAGTGTAGAGCATACACACCGGAGTCTTGTCAATTTTAGTAAATTTTACAATGGGTGTTCTTGTTTAAAAGAAAACCCTCTACGAACCTTTTTCGATCCAAGTGGATCTCAATCGGGGAATCGAGGAGGGGTTAATTTTATAATAGCTGAAAAACAAATGATAGAAAAAGAAAACAAATACACAATTCTAGTTTCCTAATTAGTCCTACCACGAATCTCTTTCCCCTTTCGGGTCAATTGGGAAGTCATGGGGTAAGTATTACGATTACTTTGAAATATAAAATATGGAATATGAAATTGATAATGAAATAAAGTATACTACCCTGCATATTAGATCAATACAAGTTTGAAAAGAAATGAGCAAAAAACAACAAAAAAGACACCGACGCAAATCCCCCCAGGGGGGATGGGGAATGGGCTCGAAAGAGCCTATTCAAAATATATTTTTATTAACAGCGGTTACAATATCAGAGAACTGATATAATTCCTCTTGATCCTTATATGGAATGAAATCAAGAGCTTACAAAGTGCGAAAATTAAAGGTTTTAGTCAAATGGGAGACCCCTGGGGGGATTTGAACGCTCCTGAGGCCACTTCCGAACAGCAGCTTCCTTTCTTTTCTGTTAAACCTGCTAAAAAACAGCAAGCATATTAGACTGAAAAATGCCCAAAAGCACTCTGAAAGTACCTTTGGGTCAGCTCACTTTTAACCAAAAAAAACTAAGTTAAGACTAGTTAAAAATGGTAGAAAGGAACCAAGGGCTTGCCTTTTGGACAGCCAATAATATGTGCACTTCTATTGCAGAATATAAAATTTTAACGTACAATAAACAGAAATCAAATGCATGCAAGCTACAAATTTTCTTTAAAATTACATGCAAAAAATGATGACTTCCCTAAAGCTAGATCTAGAAAGCTTATGAAACCTTTTAAGAGCAAGATCTAGACAATGGGATTTGAGAGGATAGATATATGTTGAAATTACTTTTAAGATGATAGATCTAAACAAAATCAAAGCTATGAACAAAGTAACCGGGTAAAAGAGTTGATTTTGAGGGAGGAAGAGGAGGAGAGAAATGTTGGTTTCCTTGAAGATCCACAGTGGAGATTTCAGATGGAATGTCGAGGGACTATGCCTTTGGAAGGTTTTGGAGAGAGTGAAGAAGCAAACTAGATCAGCATTCTCTCCAATGTAGGAACCTGCAGCTCAGCTGAAATAAAAAAACTTGCTGAAAAAGTTGTGAGATCCAATTAGTACATACACATAGATTCAAAATAACATGCATATAAGCTTATAGGACATGCCGAATCTAGATCTCTAAACATGCATCAAAGGAAAGAGATGGCCAATAAACTTATTGAAAGGCACCTTTCCTATCAAGATTATAATAAGCTTATTATCAATCTTAACAATGGATCTACAAGCAATTAGCAAATCATGAACACAGATACAGGTTACCTCAGTAAAATAATGGCAATGATCATCCACACATACAATGGCACAACACCATCTTGCCTCCAAAGCTTATCTTTATTTCAAATGAACAATAACAATAGTACAATAGCAGCAGCACCTCAATCCCAGTTCTAACTAGCTTGGAAGAGGGAGCTGTGCTTGGATATATACAAAATACAGGACATCCAGCCTAGGGGGGGCGCAATTCCTCATGGAATCAGATGAAATCGGCTGATGGAGAGTCCATCAATGTAGAACTGAAGCTGAACTGAGCCTACTTGTCAACCGGGGGCTTGATTGAGCTGACACATCAACCCATACACCGACACATCAGTCCACAGAGCATCCAGGAGAGTCCACACGTGTGGAGGAGAGAGAGAGGGCACAATTCCCCATGAAGATAGCTGAAAATCAACTCTAGATCTGATTTGATCACCTCCTTCAGTCAAGGATTTGTCAGATCCAGTCAATCTGCTTCAGATCTGACTGATTTCAATCAAATCAGCTGAGAATCCACTGATTTATGATTTTGGATTTGCTCCATTATTCATCAATTTATTAATTAAAATAATCAATAATTGATTTTTGGGGCTTTCTGACCTGAGTGATGGAAAATCACTCAAAACTAGGAAATAGTGGGTCCATGGGTTTACATGGTGCTCTTAGCTTGAAAATGAGCACCTACATGACTAAAACTAATTATTTGGCCCACTTTTATTACAAAATCAAATTTTCCAATTAAACTATTAAAAAATAGCCTAAGTTTTGGAAAAATTAAATTTTTAATAAAAAACACTAAAAAAACTAAAAATTTGAAAAATTGAAAAACACCTAGGGGGACTTAGACATGTTCATATGACACGACCATGATGTCTAACATGATTATACATTGACACATAGACTCTAATAACCTCAATAGGCCTAAATGCCAAGCCGACCACCCCAACTTTGGAGGTATGGAGTGAAAAACTCAGAAATTATCAGTCGTTTATTCAACAACCAATAATAACCAAGGGAAAAAAACACCCTGGGCTGATCAGATTGACAAATAAAGTCTAAGAGACTGAGTCTTTTACAGACACTATCATGCTAGAACATTTATTACAACTCCCCCATGGGGTATGAACATGTGATATAGTACAACAAGCACTTCCCAGAAGTACTTCCACAGGTTTTCTGAAGTCCAAACAAGTTAACCCTGTCCAGTTCACCAGGTTCACTTGATAAAAAACCACTAAGTATCACTTAGGTGGTAAAAAGTAGTCATTCTCCTTTAAAATATCCATAATCCATATATTCTTGTGCTATAATTTTCACTTGATCATGAGTTGAAGGACCGCACAAACTGCCTACTGCAAAAACATAGTTCACTACGAATTTCAGTTCATTATGGATTTTACAGAGGTTGTAGATTTTTCAGTCTGCTGCAAGTTCCCCGAATCATTTTGTGAGTAGAACTGTTACATTATGGCTAAAGAGTAGAAGAAAAAGCACAATAAAGGAGGAGAAATTGTTAGATATGAGCCCCAAGATTTGAAACTGCTAGAATCAAATCTCTCTTTTGTTGAGTTGTTTCAAAGAGCAGGATGTCTAGGGTTTTTCCAGAAGCTTCAAGGAGGACATATGGAGGTTAAAAAAAAATTGCTTTGAATTATGATGGGGTACAAACAAATATTGGTTCCTTGGAATTCTTTGTTTTAGAAAGAACAATTGTAGTTGCCACAGAGATTCCAAGGACTAATGAAGAATGCTTTAAGGGTATGGGTGTTGAAGCTTCCTTCTGCATTGAGTATCTTAAGCCAAAATTCAAGGATGAACGCATGTTTATTTATGCCTCAAGATTAGGTTCATCAGTTGTTGAAGGTTATCCAAAAGTATTTTACACGTGAGGGAAGATTCACCATGGTCTACTACTATCACATTAAATTGGTTATGCACATCAGATGTAAAAAGGCTATGAATTTTCCTTTCTATCTTCATAAGAGTTTGAGGAAAATAGCAGATAAAGTTGAGATAAAGAAGCAGCATTTTGAAAACTCTTTATTTCATTTTGGGCTGATTAAATTGTTAGTTTTAGAAGAGTTAAAGAAGAAAATTATGAATTGGGAGGCTTTCCTATTATCAACATGTTTCATCCTTGAAGCCATGAGCACCCCTCATGCTAAGAAAAATACACCATCCTCTATTCAGAAAACCATTCATGTAGAAGTAGACACATCAAAGAGAAAGATGGGAAAATAACCAAAGAAATCAAGTGTTCAAAAGGCTCAAGACATAGAAAAAACTCCTGATAGTAGTAGAGAAAAGAAGAAGGGTAAGAAGAAATTGGGTTTCACTCCAAAAATTGAAAAAGTCCCTGCACCAAGAAAGCCTCTAACCAGATCAACAACAAAGAGAAAATTCCTAGTCAGGGATGATGTAATGGAATAATCCATAGTGGAGCAGCAATCACCAACCCAACAACAAGAACCAGAAGATAGTGATATGGTTAAAGACCTCAAAATTCAGCTTGAAGGAGCGCAGTTAATGGTAGTCTAGTTAAAGGAGGAAAACACAAAGCAGAAGGAGGCACACCAGAATCCTGGAGTGAAAATTAAAGGAGATGTGGATAGGATTGAAGCTTAATTGAATACATCCAAGAAGACAGTTAGAGGGTGGTTGACTACACAAAAGTAGGTTTTCAATCTGAATAGGTATATTAATCCTACAGGAAGAAAATAGGGCATTAAAGGAAGAAAATGAAAGGGTAAAAAGCAAGGTGTCCAAGAAGAATCTTAAAATTCTTTCCAAAGCAAAAAATTCAAGGACTTCAAGGTAAGGAGAATACCCTTTCATCCTAAATTTTTCCTTAGGAAGATAGTGTTCTAAATATTTCTCTTGTATACAAATAGATGGAGGAATGTAGAAAACCTAGCTTGTGTAAATCAAATTTTTGAAAATTCATAGCTTTGAGGAATGATGGATCAGGTTCATGTTTAGATATGGGGTGACTAAGAAATTTGAAGAAAAATTTCAGCCATAAGGATCAAGCATTAGATTCATGCTCAAACTACTACCAAGATATGTAATCAGGGTTTTGCATTTTTGGGACTTTTGTTTTCAAGCATATAATTTCAAGACATTGTCCACGTCAAAGGGGAGATGCATGTGTCTATGATCACATTTTGGTTATCATCTCAACAAGAAAGTAGAAGAAAGAAAAATAACAGATAATTCACAATGTGGAAATTGTTGTGAATATTCCTAAAACTAATAATTCGCAGCATACAGTTCACTGCGAATTGTGCAAGAATTTTTTTCTAGAAGTTTTCCAGCTGTAGCAAATGGTGCCAGATCAACATTAAAGCTGGTGAATTTGAAGATCATGTTCATCACATTGAATCACAAGGATCAGACCTAAAAATATTTGATTTTAACGCCTCAAAATGTAAACCCTAATTTGTAGGAGATAGACTGATTTTGTCTTTAATATTTTAAAATTGTTTTCTATTTCTTGAGATTCACGAGATTTTGAATCTTCTTGAATCCTTTGTAATATTTTTGTATTTATGGATCGAGAATATTAAAAAAAAATTCTATTTCTTGACATTCATGAGATTTTGAATCTTCTTGAATCCTTTGTAATGTTTTTGTATTTATGGATTGAGAAAGATAGAATTAGGTTTGGTTCCACTGTTTTTGAGAAGTTATTAGTGACTATACTTGTAAATTTCAATACAAAAAATTCAGGATAAAATTGCAATATTTACTTCCAAGGATTCCCGTGCCTTTGTAATCTGGTATTGTGTTTCCTATGTTCATGTTTTTGTTAGGATTTATAATCCTCCCTTATCCGTACTTAGTCTATTATATTATATTTGCCTAACTTAGGAGTCATTACTTGATATTGGGACCACTAGTACCATTGGGTCCTCTTGGGATATTGGTTCCACCAATACCAACCACTAGAGTGTGGGGAACACATATAGAGGTTAATTGCAACTGAATGAATGTTCATGCATCAGTTTATGTGCCTCTAACACTAATCCCTACAATTTAGGAGCCACTCGGAGTGTCACCACTTACCTCCTTCAGTTATTGGTAGTTAGTACTTATTTAAGCTAAGTTATGCTCTAGTTACATTCAGTTAGATGTACTCCAGTTCAGTTAACGCTAGTCTTGCATGGTTGCATGGGGGTAGGTGTCATTTCTAACCTACCTCATCAATTTAACAGGTTTAACTGATTGAGAGACTGAATTAGACATCTGGAGTTAGACTAGTGAGCTCTGATAGTGATTTAGACACTTCTAGTTAGCCAGTTAGTCAAGATTGAGTTGGTAGATTCGAATCATATCCACATGATTCGAATTATCCTTTATGTAACACTATTGTATACTGTTGGGATTAATGAAGATTATTGTTGTAATTTACTAAGAAATACTCATTTGTTTAATGTGAAATTTGTCTTGTTTAGTGTACAATTTTCATTCCATTCAACTGCACAATTATACAATTCAATTGCACTCATTTCCTGTAGATCAATGACACAATAATTTAAACATGGTATCAGAGCCTATTCAGGAAAGAAACAAGTATTTCCAATCTCCATTGTACACCAAAAGCAGCTGGGTTTCCACATAAGTCCTACAAAGTGTACATTGCTAACTCTAGATTCATCCAGAGAAGTCTCTATAGGCGTGACAAACCCTGATAAAGTGTACATGTTGAGATGGAAGGCTTGATTATGACATAATTGTGAATTGATTCTGTTTTTGCAATTTTTTTTACAGGTACTACATAGCTTAACTGAAGAATTACCTGTTCGGAAGGAGAATTGATGGATTCCTCAGCTCTTTTACCCTAGATCCTTACACCCTTCAACTATGTTTATTGGAGGGAAGATATACAGGTCTCCTTGTGCAAGCTTTCCATGTATAAGATGATTATAGGCAGAGAAACAAAACCTCATCATCCTACTGAGAAAAAAACGTTTTTCAATTAGTTGGATGAAGCATTTGGCTTCCTTTGCACTCACATCTCTAACAATATCCTCTTTCACCTTGAGGGATTGAAGACTCCTAAAAATATTGGAGAAGCTCAAATTCTTATTTGGAAAACAAGATGAGCTTCGAGGTCACATATTGGAGAATGAGCTAATTGCATTGCAGCCCAACAATTTCGAAACTATCCAACATTTTTTCACAAAATTCAAGTCTCTAGCACTACAATGTAATCAATGCAGAATAGAGAGGAAGGATGAGCATTTTGTTCTCTCTGTGCTCAACAAACTTGGTTATGAGTACTTTGTCTTCGTCTCTACCTTCCATTCTGGAAGAGCTTCCATCCCCAATCAGAATATTCCTTCACTAGTGTTGTAGCTGCAACGTTTCCCCAAATTTCTAAAAATGTTGGACCCTCCTTTTAAAATTTTGTCTTGCTTAAATTTATTTGGATTGCTGAACTTGTTTTTCCTCTATTACAATTTTCAATCTTTGAGGTTAATTTGAGGTAAATTGTTGAATGACTATCTTTATCTGCTAATGCTTTTGATTTGAACTTGGGTTTTTTGACTTATGGATGATTTCCTATTTTCACCGTCGGATTTTTATTGGACTGAGAATCGGGGCCGTAGTCATATACGCAGCTGCCATTGTGGAAACTTACTTACGAGTAACCCGATCCAAAGCTTTGTCTTCATCGATGCATTTCTTCGTTTGACTCTAATATCGATGTTTTTATTTCATCACAGTCAGAGCATTATTTTGATGTGTTGCCACTGTCTCGGATGGCAGATTACAAGCGCTCTGACGAAAGCTTATATCTTTACCGATTCCATAGTTTTATTGGTTTCTATTATTTTAGTTTTCTTGCTATCGGAACTATGTTGACTTTTGATCGGGGGATTAGTTTTTGGTTGTTCTGATTGGCGATGTTATCTGTTTCTGCGGAGTTCGTAGTTTATTTGATTTCGTTGTTGCGGCTCCGGAGCGGACTAACCATCCGACTTGGTTGTTCTATTTTTTACCGATGTTTTGATTTTCTCCGTTGGTTCAATTTTCATCGATTGTTTTCTATTCTTGCGGAACCCCTAGTCCATATGACGCTTGCCGTTGTGGCTTCCATTTGAACTAATCCTCTGATGTTATAGAGGTTTTGAGGTTCGAGGCTGCAATTTAGTGTTGATTTCGCCGATGCTTTTTATTGTGCCACGGAACCCATACTTTGTTCATTGCCCATCGTTGCAGCTTCTCAATAAACTGATCATTCGTTGCTTAGTGTTTTTGCTTCCAACTATCAGTAGGGTTTTCCCACCGTTTGTTGTGCTGTTACTGTATTTTATGGGATGGCGGAGTTCTCCCATGGGTGCTGGTCGAGTGAAGGTTTTTCTGAGATGAAGATTATGTTCTGTTAGGATTGTGGTCTTAGTAGGACAGCGAGCTTAGAAGTTTTCTAGACCCAGCTTGCAGGGTTTTTCTATACCTTATCATTTTTTTTTCATGTATTAATATTGTTTATAGTTCATTTTATAGAATGCATGTATTAGTGCAGTTTGTGTTACTTTGATGGTCTGAAATCAACTATGTCCATGACAGGGTGACTACTGCAAACAAGATATATCTAGAAGGCAAAGCAGAAGGCAGGAAGCAAGGAAAGAAGAGGCTGAAGCATAAAGACGCAAGATAGAAATAAGACTAGCGGATTCGATAGCAGCAAAAACCCAGAAAAAGTTTATCACTGATCAAGCTGATCTCTCATTTCAAAAGTTCTATTAACTTTTAATGAAATGTAACGTATTGTCTAAATCATGAGCACTCACAAAATGACAAAATTGTGAGATTAAATAGTTGAGGAGCCCAAAGGTCACCAATGGGCATCCCAAGAGTTTGCTTGTAGTATAAGTATAGGAGAATTAGATAGGCAACATGACTTTTTCCCAGTTAAACTTGTGAGAACATGTTGTAAGAGGAACTATTTCGTTTTGCAATAGATAATTACAATTTTTCCCGTTGGAGAAAGATTTGGTGGAATGTTCAAATGCTGTGCAATGGATGTTGTTGAAGGGGAACTATTTCATTTTCAGCTTTTATCCATTAACTGTGATATCATTCTAACTTGTTTAACCTATGTTCTTGTATGAATGCTCTCTAGTTTATTTTATGGAATTGCCACTATGAGTAATGAATGCTTTTCATAAACAATGATCTATATTGTTGTTCATCTATCTATTCATGTTTATGTGTTTTGAAATAAGAACAGCTACCTGTTATTTCTCTTAATGCATGAACAGTAATACATTACTCATTAAATGATAATGTCTCTCCCTAGGGACAGTTTAGGTAGTTAGTTTTAATTCATGCTGTGTGTGATTTAGATGCGAGAGAGTTTAAGACGAGAGGTAAGAACTTGTGCATCACATTGTGACCGCTCCTCGTATTCTCTATCAATTTGTGTTTTAGATAGGCACTTTCATCTCATACTTAAAACTAAAACTAAAAGATACACGGTGGGTCGGGCCGTAACCGGTAAAACCCTTTATTTTTGTTACTTGACCTACGGTAGCCGGACCGTAAACGGATGGATTCCCCATACTAAATAGTCATGGGCTAGTTGGGAACATTGACTGGGGAGAATCCCTTGTTGTTGTTGCCTGCGATTTTCCAAGCCTCAATAGTTTTTGGCGCTAGAAGGAGGGAAACCAGTGCATGGATGGCCGAAGAAACCCATTTCCTTGAAATTACTCCACCCGTGATAGTTCAGAAATAAGTTCTTTTCCCAATCCGATTCCTGAAGAGAATTGGAAAGAACACTTGTATTCTATTGATAACGAAGTTGTTAATGATCTGAGAAGACATACCAGGGATTATGTTAAAAGTATTAGAGGATTACCGATTATCCCTGATTTACCCAGAATAGAGTATAAGAAAAAAGACCGTCCTATATTGGAAGACTCAGTGTTGGTTGGAGATTTGGAAGAACTGGTAGAAAAAGAATTACAGGAAGTTGTTTATCCTTTGAATCAAGTAGGCCCAAACACACCTTACTATTCACCTGTTCATACTCCTGTTCATTCACCACCTCACTCTCCACCTAGACTCATGGTGGGCGTAAATGCAAATCAGCCACCTAACCCACCAAATCCACCACCTGCTTGGAAAGCCAGATCACCTTTAAACCTAACGCCTCCTTTGCATGACTTACCTCAGGCTTTTGAGAAAATGCTGCCCAAATTTGACCCAAGTGAAAAGATTTTAGTAGATGATCACTTGCAAAGATTTTACTTGGCCATAGAAGGATTAAGGGCTAGAGAACATGAAGATGTAGTATGCAGACTTTTTCCACATACCTTGAAAGGGGCAGCAGCCTCATGGTATTTTTCTCTTCCTTCAAACTTAATCCCAGACTGGGATACTTTTGAAAGAATATTCAGAAATAAATATGCAGCCCAGAAAACCCATGCAGCACTAATGAAAGGTTTATGCGCTTTGAAGAAAGAAAGAAAAGAAAAGGTGCATAGTTTTACACAAAGGTTTGCTGCTTATCTTAAGAATTTTTCTGCAGCTGATAAGCCTTCTAATAAAGTTTTGATTGAGTATTATACTTCAACTTTAGGGCCTGATTTGGCCATGTTTACCAAGATGAAAGCCAAAACTACATTATCAGAAACTTACGGAGAAGCTGAAAGAGTAGAAGCTGAAAGAGAGAGCATCAAAGATTATCCTGAGCAAACTAGAGAAAAAACTCTTGGTAAGAAAGATTTATTATTTACTAAGCCTAAGGAGGAGCAGTCTCATGATTTTGAAGGGGTGGTAAATATGATGCAGAAGCTTTCAAACAGAATAATAGATTTGGAAAAGGAAAAGGAAGCTTAGAAATCTTACTAGCCTTATTATAAAAGGAAAGAAGATAACAATCAGTTCAAAACTCCTCCACACAGTCCTGCATCAATGACCTTAACAGAGGTAGGTATGGATAACTTTTGCACTTTTCACTAGCAACCCCATTCTAAAAAAAGTTGTCCTCAATGGATAAATTTAATGACATTAGTGATGAATCAGCTGTCGGACTCAAAACTAATAGAGGCAAATGATGAGGAAGAAAATGATAACAAATCAATAGAAAATCAAGAGGATGATGCTATGGTTTAATGGGATCGTGTCTCGATGTTTGATACCGAGAAGGAAAGTGATTTGAGACATGATGATATATCAGAAGCAAATGTGACAACGAGAAGCCAAGGGCTGATAACAGAATACAGGCTAATAATCCCGAAAATTAAGAGACTCGAGAAGAATGTAAAGAAATTTCATAAAAGCACCACAGCTAATAAAATTCCTAAGTTTACCATTACCAATCAAAATCCAAAGTAGATCAACATGCCTACTAAGCCCATTGAAGAGAAGATCAATAATGTAAAAACGAATCTCACAGAACATAAGATGGAGTATGACATTGTGGAGGATATAAAAAAGGTAAAGGAAAATATTTCACTATTTGAGATGTGTAATGTGCCACAGCAGAAAGAAAAATTATTGAAAGCACTTGAAATTCCAAAGGAAAATCTTCCCACCGACAATCAACCCCAAGAAGAAGAAATTGGTGAAGCAAGTGTGGGAGGTAAGCCTAAATGCAAAATTCCACCTTTTCTCCTTACTTTTGAATTTTTCAACCATAATGTGCACAATTGTCTAGTAGACGCAGGGGCATCAGTAAATGTTATGCCACTGTTAGTTTGCAAAAACATAAATGGATAGCCTAAACCATCTACCTGGCAAGTTATTCAGTTGGATAAAACAAATGTGAAGGTAATTGGGGAAATGGAGGACATTTTAATTCGGTTATCTTCGAATGAAAAGGTATGTCAATTCATTGATATTGTAGTAGTAGACATACCTATGGCTTATGGACTTGTTTTGAGTAGGGATTGGTCAGCAAAGCTAAATGGATATTTTGCCTCAGACTGGTCACATCTGTGGTTACCTTATAAGGGAAGTCCCAATCAAATTAAATTATTGAGAGAGCCCCACATGAAGCACAATGTCACTCAGTTGGAGGGTAAGAATGAACCAGTGAATTCTGTATTGGGAAATTACTTCTTTGAGCTAGAATCGGGAAACTACCAAGTGGAAGAATCCAGCGGTACATCAGACACACAGCCTGATCTCCTTCATTTTTCACAAGCTGACGAGATTGATTGTAAAATAGTAGACTTAGATTTAGATGTAAATTCTGATTCATGTACAGTAGAAGTTGATAGATTTTGAACACTTTTTTTTTATGGATCTAAGACTTTGGAAGGATCAGGACTCGGCTATGTCCTATTTGATCCAAAGAAAAATAAACATTTTCTTTCATGTAGATTAGAATTTGAATGTACCAATAACGCAACCGAATATGAAGCATTAGTTCAGGGACTAAGAAAAACAATTGAATTAAAAGTAGAAAATATGAAAGTGTATGGAGATTCTAAAATAATTGTAAAACAGATTCGAAATCAGATACATTGCATTTCAGCTCATTTAAAAGCTTATCAAAATGAAGTGTGGGATTTGCTTAAAAGTTTCTATGCATTTAATATTGTATCGATTCCTAGACTAAAAAATGCAACAGCTGATTTGTTAGCTACCTTAGCTGCAAGGCTTATACCCTCTAATAACAGGTGTTCTATTGAATTACTTTTCAGGCCTTCAGTTCTAGACATGATTACCAATTTACGATTTTTTGATGATGATCAACAGATTTTGGAATGTTTGACAAATGATGAAACTTTCAAAGGGGCAATCATTGATGATGAAGAACATCAAGCTGAGCTAAATTTCAAAAATTTTATTCCTAAAGGAGTCAGGACTTTAGAGCGACTGTTTGATCTAAACAACAAATTCAGAAGGCCAGCGAATGTCAAGACTCATAGCTCATCTTTACAGTTCGAGCTGATTAATTTAGGAACTAAAATTGAGCCTAAATATGTGAATTTGGGAAAGTGTTGCTCCCCGGGTGAAAGAAATAAGTTCATTAGTTTGTTCAAACAATACAAAGATTTTTTTGCTTGGACATATGAATATCTGAAAACATATGACACCAAGATTATTCAGCATGTCATCCCTATTAGGTCTGGGGTCAAGCCTTATCAGCAGACTTTGAGAAAAATGCATCCAAAACTGGAGCCTCTAATTTAGAATGAAGTAAAGAAATTATTGGATGCTAAAATTATCTTCAAAGTCATACACTCAGAATGGGTTTCAAATCTGGTACCCGTAAGGAAGAAATCTGGAGAAATTAGACTATGTGTGGATTTCAGAAACTTAAATCGTGCTTCGGATAAAGACAATTATCCAGTCCCACCCATGGAATAGATATTGCAAATGGTTTCGGGTTCTGAGTTGTTTTCTTTATTAGATGGATTCTATGGCTACAATCAAGTGTTAATAGCTGAAGAAGATAGACTTAAAACTACATTTAGAACAAGATGGGGGACTTTTGCTTACAGAAGGATGCCCTTTGGACTCATAAATGCTGGAGCTACTTTCCAGGGCTATGGATATAGATTTCTATGGTCTGATTGGCCGTAGTGTTGTGGTATACCTGGATGACATCACAATATTTTCAAAGAAGAGAGAAGAACACGCATTCCATCTAAAACAAATTTTCGAGTGTTGCCAAAAATATGGTATCTCGCTGAACCCCAAGAAGTGTGTGTTTGCAGTTGTAGAAGGAAAGCTACTGGGTCACATAATTTCTAAAAAAGGGATCTCCATAGACCTAGAGAGGATCAAAGCTATCGAATAGATCCCTTTACCCAATAACAAAAAGGGTATGCAATCATTCACGGGGACAATAAATTTCGTGCGAAGGTTTGTGTCGGATTTCGCTCAAATTGTTAAACCCTTGTAGCAGATGGTGAAACAAAGTGTATAATTCAAATGGACTGATGTAGAGAAGAATGCATTCAGTAAAATAAAGACATCCATTGCTCATGCACCATCTCTTAGAAGTCCAGATTTTGAAAAAGATTTTATTTTGTACACTTTCGCATCTGACGATTCATTAGCAGCAGTGCTTACTCAGAAGGAAGATGGGGGAGATGAGTTCCCCATATCATTTATGAGAACTGGTTTTCAGGGGGCTGAATTGAATTACCCGGCTATGGATAAAAAAGCTTATGTAGTCTTCAAAGTAGTAAAACAATTCTGGCCGTACATACTTAAGAACTGAACAAAGGAAATAGTTCCACACCCAGCTGTGAGGTCTATTTTCGTGCAAAAAGAATTAGGAGAAAGAAGAGGCAACTGGGTAACAACGTTACAAGAATATGACCTCGAATTCAAACCAGCTTGCATAGTTAAAGGGCAAGTATTGTGCAGATTAATGGGTGAAGGTAAAAACAATGAGGAAAACAATTGGGAAAATGAAGATGAATTGCATATGATGGATGTATGCCCTCTTTTCACAGCTCAAGATTCCTGGTATCGATACCTTGTTCATTACCTTCAAAAAGGATTGTTTCCAGAACATTGGAATTCCAAACAGCAAAGAGCGTTGCACCTTAAATCAGCTACATATCAGATCATTGATGGAATTTTATTTAGGAAGAATTATGATGGAGTTCTTCTCAGATGCTTAGAGAAAGAAGATGCCCGAAAGGTCATAACAGAGTTACATGATGGGCCTGCTGGAGGACATTTTTCCAATGATACAACTGCCCACAAGATTCTCAAAGCTGGATACTATTGGCCCACGATTTTCAAGGATGCTCATGCCCATGTTAGAAAGTGTGATATTTGCCAAAGGTGTGGGGGAAGACAAGCCAAAGCAGCAGGACCATTGAAGCCCGTGATGATAATGGAACCATTTAAGCAATGTGGGATTGATATTATTGGAGAGATAAAACCAAAATCTTCCTTGCAGCACAAATATATCTTGACGGCAACTGACTACTTCACTAGATGGGTCGAGGCAATTCCATTACATAAAGTCAATGAAGATGTGGTCATGGATTTCTTGCAAGATCATATTATGACAAGGTTTGGGGTTCCAATTTCCCTGGTTTTCGATAATGATACTTATTTTTCTTCCATTAGATTAACTGCATTTTCTCATGAAAAGGGAATTAAGTTGCATTACTCTGCCAACTACTACCCACAAGGGAATGGTTTGGCAGAATCTACAAACAAGAATCTGATAAGGATCTTAAAAAAGACCGTGATAGAAAACCAGAGAAGTTGGCATTTAGCACTACCGAACGCTCTTTGGGTTGATAGTGTCACACCCAAGAATTCCTTAGGTGTGTCACTGTATACCCGTGTTTATGGAAAACAGGCTATACTTCCTCCTAACATTATGCTACCATCTTCCGAAATAGCTCAAGAGTCTATAGGCACAAATAACGAAATCCTACAACTTAGAATCTATAATTTGTTGAAGGTTGAAGAGTCTAGATCTAGGGCCAAAGAACATTTTAAACAATAGCAGGAAGTAGTGAAAATGTGGTTTGATAATCACAAAGCTGGAACAAAGGATTTTGAAGTGGGAGACCTGGTTCTTAAGTGGGATCACCTGCATGATGAAAAGAGGAAGCACACGAAGTTTCAACAGTTATGGGTAGGCCCTTTTCAGATTGCAGCAAAACTTGGCCCCTCAACCTATAAATTGCAAAATATATAGGGGTAGGAAGAGAACTTACCAGTAAATGGTTTAGTTCTCAAACCTGATTTTTCCTAATTTGTTGTTTTCTATTTTATTTTTTGTTTTGTACATAAATAAATTTCTTTGGTTGTTTATTTTGATTTGTTTAGTTTAGATTTTGGTTGATTTCAATAAAAAGAGGCAAACTTTTGGTTGCATGGAAAGCATCAGAATTTTGGATTAATTAAAATCATTGATGATAAGACTGTGTACTACTGTGTTATTTGAAAGATTTTCTTCTTGTTTAACGGTTTTTCTTAAATGGCTATGAACACATTGAAGTCCTGCTTAATCCCTATAAAATAACTCAAGATCAAAAGGCTTGGAATACTATTTCAAGGCTCCATCCATCTTGCACTTAAAAAATGTCCTAAGGGGTGACAACAAAAGACCCATGGAAAGGAAGCAAGGTAAACAGTATATTATATATAAATGATCCCATGCCAAGAATTGAAAGCCAAAAGGCAAATAAGAGTAAAAAAAATCCTAAGAAAGCAATACGTATCAAAACAAAGTACTGAATCATATGAGTAAAAAATTGCCAAAATTTCTTCTCTGTCCATGAGCTGAAAAGTAAATACATCTCTCACACAAAAGGACAATATGGATAGAGGAGCCTGAATAAAAAATTCAGAAAGAAAGGCATGCAGGAGGACTCAAATGAAAGGACAAAATGTCCAAATCACAAAAAAGTGCAACATGGCATGGGAATGAGGAACAAATGGATATTTCTATTTACCATATGTTATAATCCTGTGGTGTCTAAGCTGGAAGCTACCTAAAGACAGAGGTAAAAAATGAAACTCATCTTCCTGGCCTCAAAAGAGTTATCTTGACTCTGAAATCTTGTGTTCCATTTTCCTAATTTTGACTATCATCAATGATTAAAAGTACATATATTTTCCATTTGGGAAATCCAAACAACTAGAAGAATTCAACATGTTGGTTTTATTGTTAAACAGTCAGTTACTTAAGGAAGAAATTGTCCAAAGATCTTGGTTCACTAGGTAGTCGCCAATTGTTGCAGCTGCAACATTTCCCCAAATTTCTAAAAATTTTGGACCCTCCTTTTAAAATTTTGTCTTGCTTAGATTTATTTGGATTGCTGAACTTGTTTTTCCTCTGTTACAATTTTCAATCTTTGAGGTTAAATTGAGGTAAATTGTTGAATGACTATCTTTATCTGTTCATGCTTTTGATTTGAACTTGGGTTTTTTGACTTATGGATGATTTCCTATTTTCATCGTTGGATCTTTATTGGACTGAGAATCGGGGTCGTAGTCATCTACGCAGCCGTCGTTACAGAAACTTAATTACGAGTAACCTGATCCAAAGCTTTGTCTTCGCCGATGCATTTCTTCGTTTGATTCTAATATCGGCATTTTTATTTCATCACAGTCAGATCATTATTTCGATGTGTTTCCACCGCCTCAGATGGCATATTACAAGTGCTCCGACGGAAGCTTATATCTTTGTTGATTCTACAGTTTTATTGGTTTTTATTATTTTACTTTTCTCGCTATCAGAACTATGTTGACTTTTGATCAGGGGATTAGTTTTTGGTTGTTCCGATCGGTGATGTTCTCCATTGCTGCAGAGTTCATAGTTTATTTGATTCCATCGTGGCGGATCCGGAGCGGACTAACCATCCGACTTGGTTGTTCTATTTTTTACCGATGTTTTGATTTTTGCCATTGGTTCGATTTTCGTCGATTGTTTTCTATTCTTGCAAAACCCCTAGTCCATATGATGCCCGTTGTTGCGGCTTCCATTTGAACTAATCCTCCGATGTTATAGAGGTTCCGAGGTCCAATGCTGGAGTTTAGTGTTGATTTCACTGACGCTTTTTATTGTGCCACGGAACCCATACTTTGTTCGTCGCCCACCGTTGTGGATTCTTAGTAAACTGATCATCCGTTGCTTAGTGTTTTTGCTTCCAACTGTTGGTAGGGTTTTCCCACCATTTGTTGTGTTGTTACTCTATTTTATGGGATAACGGAGCTCTCCCATGGGTGCTGGTCAAGTGAAGGTTTTTCTGAGATGAAGATTTTGTTCTATTAGGATTGTGGTCTTAGTAGGACAGCGGGCTTAGAAGTTTTTTGTCCCTATCTTGCAGGGTTTTTCTTTACCTTATCATTTTCTTTTCATGTATTAACATTGTTTATAGTTCATTTTATAGAATGCATGTATTAGTGCAGTTTGTGTTACTTTGATGGTCTGAAATTGGCTATGTTCATGACAGGGGACTACTGCAAACAAGATATATCTAGAAGGAAAAGCAGAAGGGAGGAAGCAAGGAAAGAAGAGGCTGAAGCATAAATATGCAAGATAGAAATAGGACCAACGTATTCGATAGTGGAAAAGGCCCAAAAAATGTTTATCACTGATCAAGCTGATCTCTCGTTTCAAAAGTGCTATTAACTTTTAATGAAATGTAACGTATTGTCTAAATCATGAGCACTCACAAAATGACAAAATTGTGAGATTAAACGGTTGAGGAGCCCAAAGGTCACCAAGGGGCATCCTAAGAGTTTGCTTGTAGTATAAGTATAGGAGAATTAGATAGGCAACAAGACTTTTTCCCAGTTAGACTTGTGAGAACATGTTGTAAAAGAACTATTTCGTTTTGCAATAGATAATTACAATTTTTCCTATTGGAGAAAGCTTTGGTGGAATGTTCAAATGTTGTGCAATGGATGTTGTTGAAGGGGAACTATTTCATTTTCAGCTTTTATCCATTAACTGTGAGATTGTTCTAACTTGTTGAACCTCTGTTCTTGTATGAATGCTCTCTAGTTTATTTTATGGAATTGCCACTATGATTAATGAATGCTTTTCACACACAATGAGCTATCTTGTTGTTCATCTATCTATTCATGTTTATGTGTTTTGAAATAAGAACATCTACCTATGATTTCTCTTAATGCATGAACAGTAATACATTACTCATTAAATGATAATCTCGCTCCCTAGGGACAGTTTAGGTAGTTAGTTTTAATTCTTGCTGTGTGTGATTTAGATGCAAGAGAGTTTAATACAAGAGGTAAGAACCTGCACATCACATTGCGACCACTCCTCGTATTCTCTATCAATCTACATTTTAGATAGGCACTTGCATCTCATACTTAAAACTAAAACTAAAAGATACACGATGGATCGGGCCGTAACCGGTAAAACCCTTTATTTTTGTTACTTGAACTACGGTAGCCGGACCGTAAACCAGACAGATTCCCCATACCAAACAGTCATGGGCTAGTTGGGAACGTTGACTGGGGAGAATGCCTTACTGTTGTTTCTTGCGATTTTCCAGGCCTCAACAACTAGTCTTTATTACATGAGCATGATAAGTTGGTCCAAATGGGAGTCCTCCAAGCTTATAAGAACGAAGATCTTCTGATGTTGGACTCAACCAATGCACAAGATAAAGAAAATCACAAGGGGAAGGAGCCTAAAGCCTCTGATTCGAATCCAAAAGAGAATCATAAGTCTTATGAAGGAACTTTGGGCTCCAAGAGAAATAATTTTTTTGAAAAGACTACGTGCCCTTATTGTATGAGAGGATTTCATCCTGAAAGCCAGTGCATGAAGAAGCAAATCGACCAACTATCAGGCCTCCTTGAACAGAATAATATTTCCCTTCCACAAGTAGCAAATAAGTATGATGTTGGACCACCAATAGACTCCCAAATCCCAGTTGTCAGGAGAGGTTCAGTTAAAATCCAGCATGGTGGGTTCAAGAATGTTCTCTATCTGCCCTCCCTTGCAACAATTTTGTTGTCTATTTATCAGATGACCCATATAGGCTCTCCCAAGAGAGTTACATTAGACTCTGACTCAGTTGAAATCATAGAAAAAGCTATTGGAAAGCTCATAGCGAAAGGTATTTCTAATCATGCAACTAAGGCTTATGAGTTCTCTCATTTTTTGCATGTTGCACCTCCTACACCTCTATTGACTCATGCTAATAACACCAATAGATATGGCATGAGAGTTTGGGCATCTCAATTTCAAATATCTCCTGCAACTCCACAATGATAAAATCGTTGAAGGATTGCCTCTCATCCAAACTTCCAATGGAGTATGTCCTGGTTGTTTGTTAGGTACACATCCATAGAATAGGTTTGAAGTTGGGAAGGCACATAGAGCTTCTTCTACACTTGATTTGATACACAGTGATGTGTCAAGACCCATGCCTACAACATCAATTAATGGTTCCAGGTGTTTCCTTACTTTTATTGATGATTGTTCTAGGTTCTGCTGGATATATTTCATGAAACAGAAATCAGAAGTATTTGGAATTCTTAAAGTTTTTAAAGCTTTGATTGAGAATAGTTTCAGGAAAAATATCAAGTCCATAAGAACATATAATAGAGGTGAATACATTAAAAGATATTTTCAGCATTAATGGTGTGGTTGAGAGGAAAAATAGGTCATTGAAGGATATCGAAACCCGTCTTCTCCAAGCCAAGAATCTTCCTCCTTCTCTTTGGGAAGAAGCTGTAAACTATGCTTCATACATACATAATAGAGTGCCTCATAAATCAGTGGTTGGAGCCACTCCATTCGAAGCACTGCATGGGCATAAGCCTAATGTCTCTCACTTGATATTTTTTGGTTTAAAAGCTTGGGTCAGAATACCCATGGACAAGAGAAAGGCCTTCAAAGCCCAGAGTAGCCAATGCATACTGCTGGGATATGATGAGGATGCAAAAACATATAAGTTGATGGAACTTGCAACTAGGAAATGATTCATTGAGAAAAGTGTTCAGTTTGAAGAAGATAAGTTATTTGATCTACCACCATCTGAAGCACAAGAAGGTATAAACACTCTTCCACTACCTTTTGATGATGATATTTTGTCACATATTTCAGATTCAGATGAAGAGGATCAAGATCAATTTGATCTTGGTATTGAGGCTGAACCTCATGAGATTCTAGATCTAGATACAGCTCCCATCCCAAATCAATGGCCTAAGCCTAAATGGGCCCAAAATCTCATTGTTGAAGTTGGGGATGGTGTTGGGAATCTAGAAGACAAAAGGAGAACAAGGTCCCATTATCAGAATGAGCATGTTGCTCTCTCTCTCTCATAGATTCACTCTCTACAGAGTGGTGCAACAAGGTTCTAGGAAATTGCTACTTGATGATAGTGAATGATCAACCATTTGGCCAACAGAAGAAGAAAATTGATCATTCCTTTCCTCCTCCAGAAAGAAGAAACACATACAACATCCATCATATTAGAAGGAAGTGACCACCTCCTTATGGGTGACCACTGGCTATCAGTGACCTCTTGTAAACTACCACCTTTTGGGAATTATACTGGCTCTCGGTTGACCGGCTGGTTGAGAGGTTCACATGCACAGCTTCAGGATGTTGTTGCATAGAAGAACCATGCGGCTGCATAGTGCTACAAATTGCAGCAGATGTTTTGTAAGTTATTTCCCAAAGAGGAAGTTTTCTTCTCCTAAGAATAACTTGTATTTCCTGTTCTTGTTTTTTTTTTTGGCAGGGGGGCATTCCCATGAGGTTTTCCCCTATTTCCTTGGTTTATTAAGCGATTTTTTTTAATTATTTTAGATTGTAATGGGTGAATTTTTGCCTTGTTTCTAAGGCCCACAGCTGTCCAAGTTAGGATTAATGGGGGGTGTTAGGATATATAATCCTCCCCTATCCATACATGGTCCATACTTAGTCTATTAGATTATATTTTCCTAACTTAGGAGTCATTACTTGATATTGGTTCCACTAGTACCATTGGGTCCACTTGGGCTATTGGTGCCATCAATACCGACCATTAGAGTATGGGGAACACATATAGAGGTTAACTGCAACTGGTTGCATGTTCATGCATCAGTTTATGTTCCTTTGATACCAATCCCTACAATTTAGGATCCACTCAGAGTGCCACCACCAACCTCCTTCAGTTGTTGGTAGTTGGTACCTAATTAAGCTAAGTTATGCTCCAGTTACATTCAGTTGGATGTCCTCCAATTCAGTTAGTGCTAGTGTTGCATGGATGCATGAGAGTTGGTGCCATTTCCCTCCTACCTCATTAGTTTAATTGGTTTAACTGATTGAGACACTAAATTAGACATCGGGAGTTAGACTAGTGAGCTCCGATAGTGTTTTAGACACTTCTAGTAAGCGAGTCAGTTAGGATTGAGTTGGTAGATTCGAATCATATCCTCATGATTCGAATTCTCCTTTATGTAACTTTGTTGTATACTGCTAGGATTAATGAATATTATTGTTGTAATTTACTGAGAAATACCCATCTGTTTCCTGTGAAATTTGTCTTGTTCAGTGTACAATTTTCATTCCATTCAACTGCACAATTATACGATTCAATTGCACTCATTGGTTGTAGATCAATGGCACAATAATTTAAACAGTTTTTTCTTGTGTTATATTTCCATTAAATATGTTTTCTTTCAAATATTTTATTGGAGAATGTGTGATTAGAATTCAGTTTTTACTAGTGCTATGTTCACAGTTAAATATATTGCACTCATTGCATGTGAATAGAATTCCCTTGTGAAATTTCACTCTACCTTTAGTCTGATTATATCTTATTTGTTGATTAATCTTGTGACCATATGCCCAATGGTTTATCCCTTTAACTAAGCGAACAAATTTATCAAAACCTTTACCTTTACTTCAGATCTGGTCTTCTGAGCTTCATTGATATTGAGAGATCCCTCTCTGGTTCGGAAAAGGTCAGTTCCCATCCTGAAGTGGTTTGAAAAGGTTATCTTAGGGGTTTTTCTGTACAAGCCAGATAAATTACTAATAACATCTTGGTACCGTTTCCGGGGGAACAAAGGCATCACATTTCCTGGGAATAATGAGGTTCTTGAGTGTTTATATTTGAATCTTGAGGGTGGACATAGGTTTCGACAATAGTTTTGCCTATACTTTTTACCTTAAGTATTTTGAAACTGAGATAAAGGTTGATCTTAATGATAAATTAAGGATCCTAAAAAGAGTTTATACAAGAAGGAATCCTGGAACAAACCCTGTTGAAGGAGTTCTACATTTGAAAAATATCTTAAGGAAGTCTGATAAGAAATCCTAATCGAGTGGCCAAGTTCAACCAGGTACTCCTCTAATTGAAAGATCCATATATTTTCCTGCATATAAACTTGAAAGTGTAGAAGACATATCTTTTGATGAGAATTTTGAGTTGTCCTTATTTAGGGTTAATTTAGAACAAGATTTTAGTCATATAGTATTTGATAGTGAGAAATTTAAAACTTGTATACATAGTTCTTCTCCTAGAAAATTAGAAAAAGAGGAAGACCAATATTTTCTTAAAAAGAAAAACAATTTTTTTGGGATTTTTTGTCCACTATAGGAAAAGAACAATTAAAACAGTTTGAAAATGTTATAAGTTTAGACCCTTTGCATTTTCTTAAACAAAGGTAGCTTGATCAAATTTTTTCTGGTTTGGAAACACCATTTTTCTCTTCATCTGATATAAAAGCTTCCATACCTACTTCTTCTAGTACTTCAACAATTCTAAGCCAAACCCCTCCTAGAGTCATGGAAACTAGATATGCTCCTCTTGTCCTTTGTGCACAACTTCATGACCTTCCTCAAAATTATGCTTAAAGGATAAAACAATATGGTGCAGATGAAAACATCACTGCTCAACAACATCTGGATTGGTTTAATGATTTTATTGGTCTTGAAGAGGTTGATGGTATATATGTAAGATGAGGGTGTTTGTCCAAAGTTTCAATAGAGAAGTTAAAAATTGGTTTATGGGTCTCCAAGAAGTAAGTATCCCTAATTTACAGCATTGGAAACAATATTTCTTAGGAAATAGGATATTAAAAAGAACCCTCTTCAACGCTTGAATCAATATAACAACTTGAAGAGGGATCTTGCTGAAACTTCCCAAAAATTTTCTGCTAGGTTTACAAAGGTCTATGATTATATTCTTGTTGAAGTTAAACCACCCACATGTGCAACTAATTTACACTATGTAGACGCTTTTGAGATTGATTTTGCATCTCTTTTGAGGGAGAGGAGATATGCTACACTAGAATACATGTTGAATGATTCCATAGAGGTATAGGTCAATTTGTTAGAAAAAAATTCAAGCATAAATTTGACATAGAGGTCAAGAAGGTCAAAGTGGAGGCTCAACTATCTACCTCACAGTTCTTAGATGATCAGCTAGATTTGGTAATTAAGACTATGGGGAAAATTATGGAGAAATTGACTTGGGAAAACATGCTACCTATTAGGGAACCTCAACAACCTCAAAACAAAAATAACAACTTTAGGAGACCTCGAGTTCATCATATTAGGTAGAGAGAACAAATGAATCCATATGATCAACAAGTCATACCCCCATTGCAAGAAACTTTAGTTGATGATGAATATGATGATCAAGTGCATGACCAAACTCATCATTTTGATAAGAAGAAATCCACAATTTTTCTCACCAAAGAGGAACATGATCTGTCCTTTTTAGGGAAGAATAAAGATTATGTGATGGATGAGTAAGATGAATACCAAAAGGGATATCATAATGCAGTGATGTATTTTCAAAAGAAATATAATTTTAGGAATATATTTGTTGATAAGTCCACAACATACCAACCTTATACAAGCCAATAGAAAAGATATTTGCAACAGAATAAAGATGTGCATAAATTTGTCATGTAGAAGAAAGTTTCTCAAAAGAAGGATGATTTAGAGAAATACAAGTCAAAAATGGATGTTTCAAAACCCAAAGAGGATGTTTCTAAGAAGATTCAAGATGAAAGGAAAGAGGTGAGTACAAAGGATGCTAAAAAAACTCAATCTCATTTTAGTTTTGAGATTGAAATTGCCATAATTAAAATTTATGTTCCCTTTACTGAGTTATTAAAGAATCTTGAGTGCAATAGTCAGATTGTTAAAATATTGAAGGTTGATGATGATACATTTGACTCCTTGAACCTGAAAGATGACCAACTCTACCTTCCTTTTTGGTCCTCATGTGGAAGATATTAAGGAAACTGGTTAAGTTCATCCTTTCTACATTAGCTTTATGATTCATGATACAATTTTACACAATTCTATTTTTTATTTAGGGGCTTCACATAATATAATGTCAAAAGTAGTAATGGACAGTCTTGGCTTGGACATCACAAAACCCTACACATGCCTATTTTCATTTCATTCCAAAAAGGTCAGGTGTCTTGGTGTGATTTAAAACTTAGTTGCTACATTGGCCCAAATACCTGCGAAAAGTATCATCATGGATGTACTGGTGGTAGACATCCCTCCAAAATTTGGAATGTTTATTTCATGTTAGTGGACAAAAAAGTTGAAAGGTACACTACAAATGGACATTTCTTATGTTATTGTACCAGTCTTTCAAGAAATGAGAAGGTTGTATAGGGAGACTTACTTGGATTATATGGTAAGTAGCAAAGACAATATTGAAAAATCCAATTTATGTTGTGTACATTGATCTTTGGTCATCAATTCTTTATAATAGTTTTGAACCATTTGAGGAATAGATTTTGAGTTGTGATCAACATGAAGAAGATCAGGTTTTAGGTCAATTTGATGATGTAGATGAAAATTTTTGGAACACGAGCTTTGATGGAGTTGTTAGAAAAGATGGAGCAGGTGCAAGCATATGGATCTATTCCCCAAGAAATGATAATAAGTGTTAACGGGAATATTTAATTAGTGTGGACAAAGACCGTTACCCTATTTTGTATGGGTCGGATCTAGAACAAAAATCCACAATGATGCATCCTTCTCCTAGATAATTGAACTACTTGAATGTTAATATTTCCTTACCTGAGTGTTGAAGGTTGTCCTTTCCTTACGAATCCTTCACGATCAAATGTACTTACAAAGAGCATGAAGACCAAGACGATCCAAATACCTATACTAATAGTCAAGGAGAAAATTAATGAGCAATTGATATTGACACAAATCATTCATAGAAAAGGAGAACATGTTTGTATTCATAACATGAGAAGAGGAAGCTACAACCGAAGCCTTGACATTGAAGCCTCATTATCATAATTCTTTTGGAATCACTTACACACACACACACTCTACAAACTTTACAAGCCTCACTATCACACTCTCTTCCCTCCTCTACCAACAATGATTCCAGCAGCATGAAGATGCTCTCTTGGTTTTATTCCCTCCCCTCACCCATGAGAGGAAGCATGTATAAATAGGCCAAAGGAAGCTCAAATGGGTTGAAATATTTTGGGAAGAAGGTAGGGAATGATCCCTAGAGGCTGGGGGCTCGATTTATACCTATTCCAAGCAATCGGGATCAAACTCCACAAGGAATTTCGCCTAGAAGATTCTTTAAATATCCTTTTTTTTCCCTTTTTGACAGTACTGATGCTCTCTCCATATGGGAAAGCTGCACCGATGTTGTTTTTATGGAGGTCAAAGGTGTCATCGGTGCACTATGTTAGTGGGAAAGAGGCATCAGGAAGGTCTGACTCCCTATGTCAAGATACAAGGTGCGTCAAACTTCCTAGAACTGGGAAAAAATATCTCAAAAAGATGTGTTGGCCATGTCACTTCAGTGGATTGAGCATAGAAACCAATTCTAGGTGTAACAGAATGCCCCCCAAAGTATGAATCTATAAAGGGGTCATAGGTGAAATGCTTTACTAGATGTGATATGGAATCAGAGGAAAAACAGAGACGAATGAAGACCCGTCATAAGACCAGTTACAAAATATCTAACTCAAATCATGGCTGCTGGCCAATACACCATAGATCCATGTATAATGACCATGTCATTGCTATCGACAATACATTGTAGATCCATGGTTGAAAAGACTCAAATCGAGACATAGCTATAGAATGTACACTGTAGATTTATGTCATATTGACCCAAACTTGAGCATAGCCACCAGACATATAATATAGATCCATGTAATGACTCAATAAATACTCCATCGCAACCTGAAGATAGACACATATTCAAGTGAATACCTAACCATTCAGGGTCTTCGTTCCAATTCCAAACGGTACAATGATATCCACATGAATAGATGTCCTGATGTTGAACATGGTAGAAACCACTTGATTACCAGTCATTGATGTATATCATTAACAAGTGCGAGGGAAATCACCATTAATGTCAATGATCCCCAAGGTATCCTGGAAGATTCTTTGATTGTGAATAGATGAGCTAAAGTCAAAAAATCGGTGTAATCTTTCAATCATAGTCCAATGATGAAAACCTACTATTGAAATCAAGGAAACTTGCCATTGAGGCATGTAGGATTCAAGGTACTTGACTAGTTTCTAAGACTAGTTCCTGAATGATGTGCTGCCATTGACAAGAAATAGACTCGTCGAAGGAGGGCTATGATGTCTCCCTCATCATCGACACGAAACTTGGAACACAAGTGATGTTGAAGTGATCATGATAATGTAAACAACCATAATACTTACTCATATATAACCTACTCAAAAGAAGGTAAGGCAAATGCAAAGGGAGACTATGGTGAAGACTTCCATTGAACATTGGACGACACAACAAATGATTTGGCAGCATTGACTCAATCGAGGTAGAGACTAGGCATGATGCATTATTTGAATTGACTCAAAGGATTTAAATGACTCATAAAAGTGGATCTATTTCAGGACAAGATGAATACCCAACTATTCATATGAAAATGCATACAAGTGCCATGTTCAAGGGTGGACTATGACCTGCCATTAATACAAATGAAAGATATCCTCCATTCCCTTAATTTCCCCATCAAGATGGATGAGTATATATTTGATTTTTAATGAGCTTTAAAAGGGTAACAAATGCTTGGTATAGCTCATCGGAGGATGATTCCATTCTCATATGTTTTATGAACCTAATAAAGGAGAGGTTCATTCCCAAAAAGATACCTTCAATGTTTAATTTTATGAGTCCGAAGAAGCTAAAATCACTCATCGTTTCATATTTAGAGAGTCTGAAATGACTAAGGAGACTCCAAAAATGGAATTTTTCATAGATTTAGTCCCCAAGGTCTGAAAAAGTATAAATTGATACCTAGGAGAACTCTTCTAGTCATGAAGAACTAGAGTATGCCCTTTTCATAAATGAGTATAAATAGTCTGAAAAAAGGGGTAAACTATCACCGAATAGGTGACCTTTTGAATAGTTTTACAAGCATGAAAGGATCAAGTTCGCTTAGTGATCTTTTCATATTTAAGGTGCTTGAAAAGAGCTTAAAGGTGACTCCATAGGGTTTCCCTTTTTTGTAATCCATTCTAACGAGTCCTAAAAAGCAATAAATCACACTCGATACCTTTTCACTAGATTTTTAACGAGCACGCTGAGGGTATAAAAGGTGCTTGGTACTTTTTCAACTTAAGCTAGTGTTAAAAAAGAAAAAAGAAACTTGATTGTAACAAAAAATGCCCAGTAATGTCCTAAAAATCCTAAAAAACAATGTTCGAACACTTTCACCATGGAAACTATAGAAAAACATAATGAAAACCCATGATATTTAAATATTCCACTAATTATTTCTAATAAAAAATCAAAAATAACATACAAATAGTGAAATGGTGAAGATTTTTAACCATTGTGTTTTTTTACCATAGAAAATAGGGTGAAAGTTGTGTTTTGGAGAGGAATTTGTGAAGGAGATTTTGGGAGATCCAGGTGTCTGTTCATCAAATCGTCAGAAGAAGGTAAGAGCTAACACCTTGCCCTTCCTTTTCATGGTTGAAAATTTCATTTTTATGATGTTTTTTGTGTGTTTTGGGAGGATTTTTCAAAGGGGAAGAGCGTGCCCAGGGCTGCACTCTTCTCCCTTTCAGGGGGTGCACCGACGCACTCCCCAGAAGGGGAAAGAGCATCAAGGGTGATTTTTCTCTTAGGAGAGACATCATCATCACTCTGTTCCCTAAGGGGAAGAGCGTCAGTAACCATGGGCTTCCAAAAATTCAATTTTAAGCATGAAATCTCAAGAATTTTTTCAATCTGAAGGATCTAATGATTACCTTGTGGATGTCGCACATGTATTGGATAAAAAAAATGGTGATTTGGAAGGAACGTGAACATGAGCTAGATGATTCTCAAGTGACCAATGATCTTATGACTATAAGATCCCTAAGGGAGTGTGGGCTCGTAAAATATTTCAAGGTGCCGAGCATGAGAGCCCATGTACATTTGCTGGATCATCTGATACAAATGTGGGATCCGGACAAGCAACACTTTGAGGTTGGGACCCACATTCTCATAATAGATGTGGAAGCCATCTATTTCTTGACTGGATTATCCTGGAGATGGATTCTGGTATCACGTACAGGTCCTAGAGGAGGGGAGATGTCCATTGATGATCTTATAGATGAGTATTGTGTCATCGGGACAAGCTCCCAAGGGGGGAAGATCCCTATAAAATATATTGTGGACCGACCATTCAAGATTTTGGCCTTCACCATAGAGAAGGCAGCGGGTAGCCAAGATGCACATCAGACTACCCAAGCACATATGATGTATGTGTTGGAGTGCATGGCTCCAATTGTCTTCAACTAGAGTGATGGGTTATTGGTAAGACTCAAGGATCAACTCACAAAATGTAGACGAGGTGAGCTCAATCAATTTGGTTACGAGGTTGTTGTGGTATCTTTATTCTTGGAGAGGGTGACTTTTCTATGTCCACAGGTACCTCTCAAAAAATGAGACTTGTTTTAAAAAATTAGTGGGGGGACAAATGAATAAATCATCCACCTACAAACTTATGCTCTTGCAATTTTGTTATCCTTCACATGTGATAAATGGAGGGATTTTGCCCAAGTCCATTTACGTTATTTTTAGGTGCAAAACATGTTGATTGGTTGTTTTTTAGAGGCCAATATTTTCTTGACCATAGACATTGTTTTCAAAATTGAGCCAAAGGTCAAGTGCATAAATAATCCACCTACAATATTATGCTTTCATAAAACTCTTATCCCTCATAGGTGATAAATGGTGGGAATTTTATCAAGGATACTTAAGCCATTTTTTAATACTTAACCAATTTTCCAATGGCAAGCATTTTTCTATCAGGGTGCAAAACAGGGTGAATGGTTGTTTTGTAAGGTAAATATCTCCTTTACCAGAAACTTGTTTTCAAAAATGAGTAAGTGGACAAGTTAATAAATCATCAACCTACACAATGAGGCTCTCTGATTTTTTTCCCTCATAGGTGAGAAATGGTGGCCATTTGTCTAGGGCTATTTAGGTTAGTTTTTGGTGCAAAACAAGTTGATTGGTTGTTTTGGCAGGATAATATTTTATTGACCATAGTTTTTGTTTTAAAACTAAGAAAATGGTAAAGTGCATCAACCATCCACCTGAAAGCTGATACTTTAATTTTTTTTTATCTCTCATAGGTGAGAAATGGTGGGCATTTTCCCAAGGCTACTGTAGCCCTTTTTTCAATACTAAAATCAATTTTTCCGATAGAGGGAATTTTTCTTCCAGGGTGCAGAACAACTTGAATGGTTGTTTTTGGAAGGAAAATATCTCCTTGCAAAACATATGTTTATATGTATGCGATTAATAAAGTATGAAAATTTACTTACTATTTTATATGTAAACACACACTCTATAATTAGGATATATATCATATATTATAGGCACATTTATGATATATTTCATATTTATTTAATTAGTTAAATTCAATATGACATCTAATGCCAATATTGAATGTTTTTGTTTATTTTGCAGAGTAACTCATCAATGGATATTTCAAATGAGGCATCTCAACAAAATATTCCTCTAAAAAAGGATGATGTAAGGGTTTAGATTACTCAAATCTTCCATCTTTGGAACCACATGACATTGTCCTTCAATTCACTCATGCTAGACGTAAAACAACTACTCAGTGTGTTTCTCATGGACAATGTCGATGGTTTGGAGCTTAGAAATCCATACCCCATAATGAGTTGAGAAGTTTCCATCAAAAAACAAGAAATCATCCAACCATTGTTCAAACTCATTGTCCTCGATGTAATTAACCTTTGACAAACAACAATTTTGCTGGACAACAGAGGAAACCATTGTCTCCAATTGTAGTTGAAGGGAAAGTTAATGTTCAAAATGAAAATGCCTATGAAAAAATGAACTCTATTACATATAATGTGAGGGTCCTAAATTTCCCTCAGAGAACATTTTTTTTTCTTACTACGACTACAATGAACTCTGTTTCAGAGAATGTGAGGGTCTCCAAATTCTCTCAGAGAAAAAATTCTATTCCTTGTTGGATGGAATTGTCATTGATGTCAAAAGAGTTCGGTAATGACAAAGGAATAAGTGATGGCATATGTGATAAGGATGGAAATACACATGAGAGGATCCAATGAGGGAATCAAGTTGGGAAAAGTACGATTGTGCTTGATTGATCAATCCTTTGATCAATCAACACAGAGTCATGGAGTTGTTGTCAGCTTATTTAGTAGAGGTTGGATGGCTAAGATTGTATCAAGAAAATAGATAGATGGGAAGGAAAGAATTTGCAAAGTAAATGTGCATGGAAGATAACATTTCGGAGTGCCAAAATGAAGTTTCTTGTTTGATAAACTGATCAACGGATGAGGAGGATTCCACAAAGTGATCGATGGTTCACAGGAGTTACAGAAAGATATTTTTGGAAGCCCATTTAAAAAATTTGGGAGTCATATCCGCAATCCGCAATTCTTAATGCGGAAGGAAGTCCCAATCCACAATGCGGAAGGTATCCATAATTCGCAATCCACGGAGTATGTAAGAATTCATTGCAGAAAGATGATTGCAGAAGCAATTTCCAAGAAAATATTAAATGCTTACCCGCAATCCATAATTGTGGAAGGAAGAAGTTTCCAATTACGCAAAGGTCATTGTGGAAAAATAATTGCAGACGCAATTCTCGAGGAAAGACTAAATGCTTACCCATAATCTGCAATCTGGAATTGTGAAAGGAAGAAGTTTTCAATTGCAGAAAGGTCATTGCAGAATGATAATTGTGGAAGCAATCTTTGAGGAAAGTTGAAATGCATACCTGTAATCCACAATTGCGGAAGAAAGAAGTTTCTGATTGTGGAAAGGTAAATGCGGAAAAGATCTTTTGCAGAGGTTTGTTGCAGAAAGGACATTGCGGAAGGTCGTGACCAATAAATTAAAAAGAGTTAAAAACAAATAGAGTAGTAATTTTGAATTAGTTTATTTGTCTGTGAAGAGTCACGATGAATATATGTGATTGTTGAATAAAGAGATTTATTTGAGGGTATATAAACAATGGTTTAAACCTTCAAATTAGTGTCTATGTACTTTCGATTTCCATTTTGATTGATGTAGAACAATCATAGATCAAATTATCATATAAGGGCCGTAGGGTGGTGCTAGGGAAGGCTAGTTTCCTGCAAGGGGGTCGTAGCCTCCTTCCAGTAGTTGCTAGTAAATAGGGTGTAGAAGCATCCTTTCAGACGTAATAGCTGATAAACTAGGGGGTCGTAGCCTCCTTCCAATAGTTGTTTGTAAATAGGGTTTAGTTCCATCCTTTTTTGTAGTAGGAGATAAAAACTATTTGTAAAATATAATTTTGCAGTAATAGGAAGTATTGGTGGTTTACCCAATTGGGATTCCATGATAAATTTGTGTTTTGTGTGTTCTTGTTGATCATGTGAGTTAATGGATAAATTAAAAGTGGTTTAAATTGTTAAAAGTTATCAATATTGATTCACCCCCCACCTCTCAGTATTGTCCAATATTCCAACAATTGGTATCAGAGTCGGATCCTTCACTACAACTTAATCACTAGAAGGAATATCCTATTAAAAATCGCTATGGATCAATAAGGGTTAACCACCAATAAAACCTCCTTTATTTACTGGAGATAATTATGCATACTGGAGTGTAAGAATGAAGTGCCATCTAATGGCTCTTGGATACAAAGTTTGGAGTACTGTTGAAATATAATATAAAGTACCAAATGACATTCCTATAGATGAAGGAGAACTAAACCAATATGAGTCTAATGAAAAATATCTAAATGCAATTTTGAGTGGGTTAACACATTCAGTACATGTAAAAGTCATGGAGTGCAAAAGATCCAAACATGCCTAGGAAAAACTAAAATGTGTCTACGAAGGAGCGCCCAAAGTCAACGAATCCAAACTCCAGACCTACAAAGTACAATTTGAAAACCTAAAAATGAAAGAGGAATAAAATATTGTAGAATATCTTCTAAGAGTAGATGAAATTGTTAATGACATTAGAGGCATTGGAGGAGAAATAAAAGAGAAACACGTAGTCGACAAGGTACTGAGAACCATGCCAATGAAGTATGTGTTGGTTTATTGGTCAATACTAAGAGTGGGGGTGAATCAGTATTGTTATATTTTTACTATTTTAACCACTTTTAAATCTATCATTAGAAACACATAACAACAAGAATACACAGAACATAATTTTAACGTGGAAGCCCAATAGCGTAAACCACCAATACGTCCTATTACTAAAAAATTGTTAATTACAAATAGTTTTTCCTGCTGCTACAAAAAAGGATGGTATTACGCCTTGTTTACCAACCAATTGGAAGGAGGCTGCAACCCCCTAGTTTATCATCTATGACTGAAAGGATGCTACAATACCCTATTTACCAATGCCAATTGGAAGGAGGATATGACCTGTTAATTTTTCATATGCTTAGCTAATACATCAGTATTTCATTTCATTTTCATAATAAAAGCATATAAGCAGGATCACTGAAATAAACAGAATCATAAGAACAACACAGATTTATCCTGGGAAAACCCTAAAGGGAAAAACCCAGCAAAAGCTTCCTCAATATAGACGCCCCAAAAAGATAAAAGACAAAAGATAAAACCAGCAAGGAGATCAAAGCCTGATCCTCCTCCTTCTCCAGCTACTCTTCTCTCCTCCACTAATTCACTACACAAGTGAGAGTGTATGCTCCAAATGAGGAGCACTACACCTCTATTTATATTCATCTGTTCACTTAAGTTAACTCATATGTCATGTAGGCTTGAGTTAATCATGTAGGCTCAAGTAACCACACTGGGGTGCTAATGACCCACCTTTACAATTAGAGGGGACTACCTCATGACTCTTATTAGTTATTCCGATTAGGAGCATCGGGGTACAAAGTAATACAAGTGGTTCTCCCGGTAGGACCATCAGGGACCACAAAAAGATACATATAGAATATTCTTCGAAGTTACAATATTTCAACACTCCCCCTTAACGAGAAGGGTATTCTACAACAACAATAATAACATGAGAGAGAGAGAGCATCATTAGCATCATCAGGGTAACACATCTATAAATCACTGGAAGCTTTTCAACATCATGTTGTCTTCATCTTCAATCTTCAGTCTTCAGCAACATCAACAGTTTGACCGCTTCGATCAGCAACAATCTTTAGCAATTTGACCTTTCGATCAGGAACATCATCTTCAGCAATTTGACCTTTTGATCAGCAACATCATCTTCAGCACTTTGATCTTTCGATCAGCAACATCATCATCAGCACTTTGAACTTTCGATCAGCAACATCATCATCATCTCATTGAACTTTCGATCAGCAACATCATCATCATCATACTCTGATCTTTTGAACAACAACATCATCATCATCATACTTTGATCTTTCGATCAGTACATCATCATCATCATCATACTCTGATCTTTCTATCAGTACGTCATCATCATCAGCAATAACCTGCAATCCACAACACGAAGACGAAAAGTCTTTGGATATAACTTTTGGACCTAAGTCCTGTTGATGTATATGTAACTTCGGAATGTATTCTCCTATGTATCTTATGTATTGTAACCTGATGTTTATTCCGGGATGTTTCTATTATGTATTTGAGTCATGTGGTCATGCCCCGATGTTCCGATTGGGAGGATTAATAATTTAATCAAGTCATATCAAGTCATTAGGTAAGTCCCCACAATTTCGGGGCACTTGAGTTATTATACACTAATTAAGGTGTAGGCTCGAGTAAGTAATTGTTAGTTGGGCCGACATGATTGAGTGTACTTCAAGTCAATGGAAGAATATAAATAGAGAGTGAGAGACTCTCTATTTATAACTTGTGAAATACATCACTTGCTCTCCCAAGTGTGGTGCACTACTAGAGAAGGAAATTTTGGGACTAGACAGAAGACAGAAGACTACTGCTGTTTTGGGAGATCTCTTACTATTTTGGTGTTGATTCTATCTTAGAGGAAGTTGCGGGGTTTTCTCCTTTATGGTTTCCCCGAGGAAAACTCTTTGTGTCTCTTGTCTCTTGTGATGTGCTTATGTTTTATTGCTATACTTGTTATTCTCTCAGTGAAAAGATCCTAAGATCATAATGCTAGCTTAATTGTGATGAAAATCTAACATGGTATCAGAGCTAACCTGAGAAGAAGACATTGTGCAGCTATAGGAACTAGGGCTTCCTATTTTGTGGATCTTCCTCCACATATTTTCAGCAAAATTATGCTAAGATGACTCCCCATTGAAGGGTGCATCTTTCTGTCGATGCGGACTTCAATCTCAAGCATTTTCAGTTTCGATGTGGAAATTAGGGCTTTCTACAGAAGAGGAATTTTTTGAGTGAGACCAGCATAGGGTTATTCACCTCATCAAAACCGAAGTTTAGAGACCTGGATCAAGAAATTTGGTTGGGTGAAACTCTAGGAAAGTCAAACCCTAGTTTGACCCTGAGCTAGGAGAAACCCTAAATACTAAAACTGCTAAGTTTTGGTACAGTCGCTATATTCTGAGATTGGAGAAGTATCAGAAGCTGAAAATTGTAGGTGCCAAATATAAAATCCTGATGAAGCTTGTGTCCACAAATCAGACTCATATTCGCTGTAATCCAGGAGATATGATCTCTCCAAGTTAGGGTTCCAGCCTCTTCCAGAATTCATCCCTAAATAAGACATCTGGGGAGATCTGTAATATCTTGCGCTACAGAGGTCCAAATGGAATTCATGAAGATTTTCCAGAAAGGTCACAGACTTTAATTTTGGTGGTCCGAATATCAGACTCAGAAGATGAACCAGTGACACGTGGCATGCCGTACAACTTCGCTGTTCTGAACAGTCCTGTAACAGGTCACCTTGGGAAAAGGATCATAAATCCCAAATGATGAAACAAATTCTGATGAAACCTATGGTGTTGGATCAAGGACATGTGGGGTTACCTCAGTGAGAAATTACATACACAGAGGATTAGTAATTTTGGATATATCATAGAAACAATAACAGGAATTTCTGCAGAAGAAATCAGTAAATTAGGGCTTCCTGTTTCGAGAGCTTCCCTCCATTGTTTTCAGAAAAGGAGTACATTGGATAGCTCCATTTGAAGAGATCTATCTGATAAGATATGAAATATTCCATGTTTTAAAAATTAGAGTTTCTATGACAAACCCTAGATCAGCGAACTTCGGGACAAGGACAGACACCTCAAATCGATAAGATCTAATCCTTTGTTATTTCCATTTGAGGTTCTCATTTCAATATGATATATCACATCAGCTTGGTGACAAGCTTGGGGAAGTTGACAACTTCCAAGCCTGGAAGTATCTGATCTCTCTGAAGAAACTAGATTGGACACCTACCTGAGTATAGAGGTTCCAGTTTCAGAGGGAGACGAGGTTAGAAGCCTTTCACAAGAGGAACTTGGTCAAGGCCAAAGAAGACATCATGCTCATGCTGCAAAGGATGATGAACCATCCAGAAAGAGATCTAGATATGAAAGTGAAGATTCTTCAAGCAAGGATGAATATGTTCTGATATCAGCTCTCATAGGTAACATTAC